>JAIUCT010010490.1:0-14260 GCA_021307375.1 Tetraneura akinire | reverse complement strand
GCGATAAAGTGGTAAAAATAGAGCTTTTTTTTTAAAAAAAAAAAAAATCCGCGATAATTTCGATACATAATATAATAATAAAAGTACGTATTTCTACGTCAATTAAAATAAAATAAAAATTATTATTGGAAGAGTATAGCTAGTATATTACAGCTACAGTATATTTTCTGAATTTAGAACATAACTTCTTTTTTAATTTCATTATTAGTACGAATAATGTATTTTAATTAAAATAAATAAATATAATCTCAAAGTCAGTTAATCATTATGATGAATTAAGAATTAACTACTGATTGGATAGTAATTTTGTTTTAATAACTATTGGGGGACTATTCGAAATTTGATTTTTAATCTACTGAGACTGTAATATTATTATTTATTAGTTTATTACCATTGATAAAATATTAGGTTCAAAATAACTATGATGTAATATGATAAGTTGTCAGAGACCATGCAACAGTATGTTGTTCTTATTAATATTATTATAATATTATCATTAAATATGTGAAATATTAATAATGTGTACGATGAATAATGATTGTGTTATGTGTTTTATTATTTACTTTAACATATATTACATTCTGAATATGATATATGATTAATGAATAATATTATAAACTTTATACTGAATTATACAATATAGAGTGGGGAAAACGAACAAAATCAGTATGCTAAATAAATCGATAAATCATGTATTCGTATATTATATTATATACTATATAAAACGTAAATACTATATTAAAAATAATTTCTTACGATCAATTAAACCTCATTTTTTTTTTTTTTTCATTTTTCATTCAAATTTCAAATTATTTTTTAAGATCATGTTTATATTAAACATTAAAATATGTATAATTAAATATTAGACTAAATTTTATGTTTCATATAATATTGCTATTATTAACATATATTTTAATTTTTATTGTTATTTTATGTATAAAAAAAAAAACATTATTTAAATTTTAAATTTGCATAAAAAAATTATTTTGATATCATATAGGCGTATGCTAACGAATGAGAAATGAGAATAAATATAATGGTTATCTTTATTTGGATAGATTTGGTATCGATTAAAATTTTAAATTTTTAGGGAAATTAAAATTTTTTTTAAATAAAAATTATAATAGTCAGAAATCCTATAATATATTAAAACAAATTTGACATAGTTGGTCATTATAAATATAATTTTTACAAACAACATCAAGAATAGAATAATGGATAAATCGAGGTCGGATGTAAGCATATATAATAATATAATATTTATAGTAGGTATTCAAATATCTTGATATGCGCTTTACATAATTTTTTTAAATTTTAATATAAAATATTACCATTTATTATCTCTTATTAATTATCTGTTTTTCAATACCCATTATATATATGTATATTAAATAATTATTTATGTTTAAATCTCAAAAGCCTTTAACGAATTCTTTCTAACATTATTTGCAACCGTTATTAGTTATCATAATTTGTCATGTTTGTGGTAATTTTTCATTGTTGTCTATTGGATATATAAAGGTCATTCCCTGCAGTATATTTTCCAAAAATGTAAGTGTACCGGAAAATTTATCATATGAGTAAAAGAAAATAGTGAATTCATGGCACACCCGCTTTTAACGAAATTGAATTTGGCTATTTTGTAGTAAACAGCTGTAATTCAAATAACAAAAGTCATAAGTTACCTGCTGATTGATTGATGGCAAATGAATATATTATATTTTATTGGATTATTTGGACTCTGTTAATTAGTTAAAGCGAATGTTGCCGAACCCTTTTTCTTTGACGGACCACGTTAGTAAAACGTTGCCTTTGTGCCTTGTGCCTTTAGATAACAGATATCTAATGTGTCATTATAATTTTGTGTTTAATTAACTATATAATTAAATGCAATCTATACAAATTATTGTAATAGGTATATACTTATCCATTTTTTGCTGTAATTTTTATCTTGGTCGATATTATAATTATATTTAATATATAAGTTTTATCATTTTTTTTTTTTTTTTTTTTTTTAACATATATCCATAAACATAAAATGGTATTAAACAAAGTACTCGTATATATATATATATAAGTATTATGGTTTATTTAAAAATTATTAGGTCATTTTTAAGTCCTTGGAGGCCTTCTTAGGCAGCATTGACTTAAGCTATAAATATCGAAATACAAACGAATTTATGGTAATTATTTCAATGGTAATAATATCATATTTACGATTTCAACATTATTATTTTTTTTTTTATTATTATTGTGAAATTTCAACTAAATGTTATTACATTTCAACCATTATAAAATATTAATAAAACATTATGATTATATCATAATATAACGAATATTAATAATAACTTATCAATATTTACTACAATAATATTTGTGATGAAAAGCAATTGTTAGTTTTAAATTTCGTTAATAAATCTTTTGTAAATAAATTATAATTAAATTACTATAACTTTCAAACTTTCGTATATCTAATAATATACTAATTAGTAATTATAGATTAATATCCAAAAATAGTATAAAAAGTCGATATACGGTTAGTATTTTTTTGAATTTTATATTTATATATATTATATATATATTTTTTTTTAACATCATATGGATTATAAAGCAAAAGTCACGTGATACGAATTCGTCTTTAATATTATTTTATCTTATAAATTATTGATCCTATAATTATTTATTAAAACGCAAATCACAAAAATTGATTTTTTATTGTGTACCTATAATATGCGGTATATAATACACGCCAAGAGTACTCGATGAACGCTTTAAAATTTGACAAAATTGTTGTCGAAATACGTACCTACACGCAAGAAAAAGTGTATTACTTCTTCGCGTCCAGACCAAAGCAACATTGTGGAAAATACGCAATTTCCACAATGTCGACAACAAATTTTGTAAAATATTATATTTCAATAATTGGCAATATTTATGTTTCCAACAAAGTGGGCAACAAAATTATATTTCCACATTTTAACTGTTATTAATTATTTTTATTATCATGAAATCACCATAGATAATCTGTGTTAAAAGCACAAATATATTATAAATTATAATATAATAGTTATTAAATATATCTGTGGTTAACACAGTAACCGTTTCACCACAGAAAACGTGTTTTGCACGTTGCACCTAACCTAACCGTTTACAACTATCTACGTTTTTTTAATCTTAATTTAATTTTACTATTAAACATTAAAGTATTAACTTAATTTTTACGTTAATAATGGATTGGTCTAAAGAAAAAATTCATCATAATAAACATGTATATATGTGGAATTGTGGACTAATATTTTTTTTTTTTGGTCTGGACGTACAAATTTTCCCACAAAGTTGCCCACAATGTTGCTTTGGTCTGGACGCGGCTTAATAAAAATATAATATTATATAACAGTTAAAAGTGATAATAGCTTTGTTTAAATTTTATATCATCTTAATGCATAATTGTTGTTGTGCATATAATAAATTAAGTATTCATAGTTAAATAATTGAAAGTTTTTATTATTAATTTTATAAATATTGTAATATTTTAATTATACCTAAATTATATCATTTTAATTTTTAGTAAATAACTGAAAACGATGACAGAATTAATCTTTAAATATATTACGAATATATTACTATACGAAGGCGTGTTACATAAATAATATATTATTATATTTTAAGTATTGTACTTAATTGAATATTTTAACGATTATTATTTTATTCTTATTTTTTTAATTAATATTTAAAATTGTATATCATATTACAGAAATATTAGTACAAAAATACGTTTTAATAAATTTTCCTATAGTAGGTATGTGGAATTCGTTATTTAAAGTTAAGATTAATTTTTGTGAAAACCGAATACCATATAAAATACAATTTTCATTTCATTATATTGTCTTGTATAAAATCAAATTATCTATTATCAACGTGAAGACGACTATGTAATATAAAAACCTTTACTTTTACGAGGGTGTATAAATGTATAATATATTATTATATAGTCCATACTTTTATGGTCTACCGTTGTGGTTATGATCAAAGCATTATGGCTACTCAGAAAAATATTTTGGTTCGTTCTTCGTTGTATACGCCATGAACAGTTTATAATCTATGTAGGTACTTTTATACAATATTTCGAGAGCACACGCTCACACACAAAATAATATAAACAGTTCGATCTTTGATGTTTTATTACAATTTACAAATTTGAAATTTTAATACGAGTAAGTACTTTACGCTACGCTCATAACAGTGTCATAATCTAATAATGTTAGATAATTTAAACGTATTGTTACAATTATCGTTATTTTTATCATTTCGTTATAATACGATACACATTAGTTTTTGATAAAAATAAATTATATTTTTTACAACAGTATTTTTGGGGTGAATTTTTGTGATGGAAATTTCATTTTGAATAATTAAAACTATATTATTGTGCAAAAAGTCATTATTTGAAAAGTACAAAGTACACAGCTACTGTATAATATATACCGAGTTTCAGTACATACTATTATCAGTATTATCAAAACAATCGTATTATGATATACTTTTAAAAAACATTGTATTAAATAAAATGTACGCCAGTATTATTTTATTATAATAACCATTGCTCATATATATTATAATACGATTTTTTTTTTTTTTTTTTATAGATAATAATTTTCCAACATTATCTACTACGTACATATCGTACATTCATCCCTTTATTATTTCTTTATGTAAATTATAATAATATGATTTCGTTTTAACAATTCGTGTATTATATTCAAAGGTATAAAAGTATTTTTTTAAAAGGATTTAAATATTTTATAAATGTAATGAATATATCATAATATAAATTTGTATTGGGTTTAATTTTTTTTTCGGTTTATAATATTTTAATAATCAGTCGAATTTTACGTAATTTTATGTAGAATGTAATATGAATTTAAATTTTTAAGTCTGCTTATTGAGCTACTCGTTTATAATTCAATTTCATTTTGTATTTGATATAAAATATAATAATAACGTTTTTTTTTATTAATTATTCAAAAATAACAATATTAGGTATACCCATACCGGAAAAAATTAATAGTTTTTTTCTGATGTAATGCAATTATTCTTCAATTTTAACAAATTATACTTGGATTCCGATTTTTGACATTTATAAACAGAACATAAACGTAAACAAGAATTTAAATCAGTATAATCAGTATCTTTTTTTTATATTATTTTTAAAAGTTAAATAACAAACATGATAATTGTTACAAAATACAATTTTCAATGTACTGAAAATAAATACATTTAAACGATGTAAACATATATAATAAATTAATAATTAAAATTATTAATCAATATTAAAAATTAATGATGTCTGGTGTTCAGATTCATTTTTACAAATTTGGTATTATACTAAGTGTTTGAGCAGAATTGCAGATGGTCTAATATTTTAAATTTTTATGTTTTGATCTTTGATAAATTTACTCAACAAAGTATAAAGTGGGCTACCATAAAAATACATTATGTTCCTGTGGGAAATTTCGGTAATAGGAAACAGCATAATATAAATATATATTATATTGTAGCTAGATAATAATATAATATTATATTTGAATTGACGATTAATTTCTTAATGGAATACTATTGTAATTATCACGCTTAATTTTCTACGACAATATAAAATATATTATATTATTTATTGATACATAAATATGCGTGAATATTTTAAATTTAACGTTAATTTTATCAATATAATACTGAAAAACGGTACGTTTTCAATATTGTCTCTCGTGACAGTCTGACACACTCTTGCCATAAATGGGCGCAATTAAATTGTAATGATAATGAATAATTGATTTAAATGTCGGATAAATTAATATAGTAAAGTTGAAAAACGACGTTTAATTTTTAATCGAATATTTATCGTATATCGATTATGAATGGGATAATTATTCAAAATTAATCATATTTGTCGTTAAAATTACGATGTTTTACGAGTATATTAATATTATTATATTTATAGCTATCGAAACGTTTAATGCGTGAAATGAACTCGAAGAACTCGTATAAAAACTATCAATGAAACTAAATTGTCTCGTAGAACTATCATCTAGAACGGAGAATATTATACGGTCGAGTAGTAAAAAGTATAATAGTGTGAAAAACTAAGAAAAATCAATAACATCTGTGACGAAACGGACATTTTAACTCGGGTTGTCTCGTTTCAATGTTTCGTCTATTATATTCTTTGTCGTTGTATAACGTCGTTCCGCATTCGTTATAATATTATTTAATAATATATACGATTTTTCAATATATTTAATATTTATTCAAAAACCACCGAATTTTAAGATTATTATATTAAAAAAAAAAAAAAAAAAAAAAATGATAATTTCGTAAATTTTCGATAAAGCAGTTTGCGGGTTCAGACGTGTTGTTCGTTGAATTTCATTACACTGATTTATTTATAATAATGTGCACGACCATAAAATATTATATTTGAAATGGTATAATAAATGCGTTCTCTGTAAAAATGAAACTTTTTTCGTTAACTCGGTTTTAGCGATACATTTTGTGATATTATATTAATAAGCTATAGGAGAGTTTTTACTAATATTTCTAATAGAAATTAGAAATTACGAATTCGTTTTATTCTTTGTATATTACGTTGATTTTATGACGTTATATTATTTATGTAGCACGAATTTCTAAAAAAAAATTACGTTAACGATATTTTTATTAAAATTAATCGTTTTTATTTTAGTTTTAATATACATAAATTGATTAATTAAATCGTGTTATATTTATATTCACTACAAATCTTATGTTATTGTACTCTTGTTATCTGTACGTTAGGCCGATAATTATTGTATACTAATTATTCAAAAAAAAAAAAATATCGTGGAAGAATAATAAAAAAAATTTAATGATTTATTATGGCAAATTATTATAATACAATGCGTTAAAACACAATCCGTACGTCCGTAAATGCGAGTATATATATATATATATATATATATATATAAATATATAATAAAAATTAGATTAGTAATTTATCAAAATAAACGTGATAAATTTAAACCTCCGTTTAACAATGAATAATAATGTAATGTACACACGCTTTTCTTCGACTATTATATAATATTATAATTTTTAAAACGCCCCCGACTTATGATGTGATATTATTGTTTTTAAAAGCAAAATTTTTTTTGTTTTTCTCTTTTCGGCCGGTAAAAAAACTCTTGGTGTATTATTTTTTTTTCGATCGGCATTTCTCAAAAACGTATAGTGATATCACGCGTACGCCACGCGGTAGTGATAACATGCTTTCTATACTCGCATGCAGCGTATCGCGCGTATTATTGTCGAAATTTACATTTTTCACATTTACGTACGCGTTTTTTTTTTTTTTTTTTGTTCAACGCGAATCCGACAATAATTAGCCTACGGATAGACATCACGTGGCAACGAACGTCAGAGATAGTGAAGGAGACAAATTAAAAATCGCAAAGTCTGGCGTATATAAACCGTCGCTCCGAGACAAAACGAGCGAAATCTCAGGATTTGCTCGTTCATTTTTCAAAAAAAGACAGCGGACACATATACATATAATATGTTGTATATGGACCGAGCAGAGATTTTAGCGTTTTTCGCATCGTCGTAAACTCGTAACGAATCACAGCAGCTGTAGATAACGCGATAGATACTCGCGAACGGTTATTGTTATCGTTGCGACGCGCGTATTATTATCACGGATGTATAAAACAACCGAATGGCAACCACGACCGCGGTCGTATATTGCATTTATATGTACAAGAGAAGCAGACGTCCGTTGCAACTTTCAACACGTTTCTATAATTTAATTTAATATTCGAAACAATAATAATAATAATATACATATATATAGTATATATACACTCGCATATTATTCGTTTTCGTTATCGCGAAACATTTTTTGATATAAGTCACGCTCGTGTCGTCTTCACAATATTCGTTCCGAAGGCAATTTAGAAAATCGGTCATCCGCACTGTATTACGTTACCATACAGACTCATTTTATTATTATAGGTAAATCTGTGATTCTATACGGGGCGCAATTCAGCGAGACGACTGCCAGACATGTGCCGAGGCATGGATAAAATTATGTTATTGTTACTTGTACGAAATACTATTGTTATATTATATAAGGTGTCGAAAAATTGAGAACGCTAATTCGGAAGCGCCAGTCGAATATTATTACAGTCTGCGTTGTAATTATAACGATTGTTAATATTATTATTATCGATGATTGTCATATTTTATTATACATTATTATAGTATTATACGAGTAATAATAATGTATAGGATATATTGTACGTATAGACATTATGTCTTACGACCTTTACGACGAATCACCCTGTATATTATGTTATAACTTATAAGTATAACACACCGCCGTTTCCGCGTCCGAGGTAATAATACCGAAGACAGCGGTCACCGGTCAGACCGCAAATAATCAGATTCAAACGGATAACACGGTTGACGGTTGTTTGTGTAACCGTGCGACAACGACGTCGTAAGGCAGCTTTCTATACCTAGGTATACTTACATAGTAAACGAGGGATGGCGCTCCAAAGTCGATAAACCGACGTGTTTGAGAGACGGGAACGAAAAAAACAAATCTAACCGTACATTATCGCATTACGATCGCGTGTCTATATATACACTATACAGGCTATAATAATATGTTATTCGCGTATTATAATATATTATGTTCCCGTTTCGTAATAATATTATATTGACGTTACAACGAACAGACTCTGGGCTATTTTATATTATAATAATAATTATTATTATTGTATCCGTGAAACGCGTGTGTATAGTGTTGAATTTTTTCACTCTCGCATACAGTGCGATCGAAATGTCGAGTTACCCCCGAATATTTTGACCGCTCCGTACATGTTTGTGTCTGTTTTATAGACGATATACGCGATTGTACATTGTTAACGTTTGAATTTACTCGGACGGAAATATAATACAATTATATAAAAATGCAATCACTGCGGCAGATGATAATAAGTTATCCGTGTCGAACCGACAACCGACCACCGGAATGTTATCATACCACTTGGGGAGAGACGAGAAGGTTAATTTTTAATTTTTTTTTTTTTAAATGCGGTGAAAAATTTTATCTTCGACGGTAAAAAGATTTATTCTTGTGAAATAGCTATTGAAACGTTTGTGAAATTAATATAATATATCTAAACCGCGATAAATGATTTTCTCGAAAGCGCAATATCGTTTTTATATCACTCCGGTCGACTTTGACGAATTCCGTATAACGTTTGCCATTCGGATCGCTCTGTATGTGTTATATTATACGACTCGCGTCTATATCGCTGTATATTTTTATCCGTTTTCTCGTTATATATTATACACTATAATAATGTACCGCATTGTTGAAAGTTCATTTTAGTCGCACCGACGATTGTACACAACGCCGCCGCGTATAAAACATTATTCATATTCCCTCGCGAATTATATTTCTGCCATTTTTTTTTCTAATCGCGTGGTCGCTTTCGGTTTTATTACGATGCGCATTGTATAGTGCACGTTATAATTTAGAAATTCCAATATCATACAACACGAAGTCGTTTTTATTTCTTCTTCTGTACATGGCGTTCGTTTTATATTATACAATAATAAAAACGTACCGTGTTATACGCATCACCGCGATGGCTATTTTCTTCTCGTACGTATTTCATTGTTATCATTTTTGTGACGGTGCGGCACACGGCGAAAAAATTTGAGGTTATAGTAAAAACGTTTTCGATCGACGCGTTTTCTTTTAACGTTGCAATAACGTTTGTGATAACGAATCGATAACGATAATAATAATAATATGTACGAGAAGTTCTTTGCGGAGGCGTCGGGTATTTTATTTATATATTCGAACCTCGCGGGGGGGAAAGAAAAAAGTCTTGCGGCAGAAAAAAAAACGCGTCTGAAAACTATCGCACACACACACACACACGCCCTCGGTCGGGCGACGGTTTGTTAAATACGTATACGATATTATTATATATATGATGATCAAGGCGGATGTTTATTGCTCGAGAATTTGGCGCCAAGTCTTCGAAGCGTTATTTACAAAATATAATATAATACACTTCTTATATATAAACGGCGTTTCTAAGTGCCTTTGACTGCCGATATTTTGGCATTCCGCCGCCAAAATACTAATTATCGTATAAGACGCGCGTGCGACGTGTTTCTCGTCCGACATCCATTTTTATACGATATTATATACGCGATCGTGCCAATTCGAACGGTTTGTCGATGTGTATAGATCTTCTTAATAATTTATTATTATTATTATTATTATTATTTTTTTTTTTTTGTCGTTTTCGTTTAAAAAACGTATCGAAACGCGTCTTTTAAAAAATCATCTCCCCGTTCGTATAATATTGAATTTTCCGTGTGACCATGAGTTCTCGCGTGTACGCGTAGAAACTCTCAAGACTGTAATGTTATATTATAATACGCGTACTCTAGGGCAGAATATTATATCGTATACATAAACCAGGGATTCTCAAACTTTTATGAACACTTATACCCCTTTCTACCAATACTTTTTTTTGGGTACCCCTTTTTAGTTACTTAACTAACGTGTTACGTGTATATACATATAAAAAAAAAAAATTAACAACTTACATTTATTTTTATATATTATAATATACATATATTTTAAATAGGGTATCGTTTAAGCTTGAAATTTGCAAATGTTATACCTTGGATTTCAGAGTTTTTTCCTCGATTTTAATTTAAAGATTTGTTATCTTACCCCTTAACAAATTTTGAGTGGTATGCGTATCACAGTTTGAGAATCCCTATATGTCAAATATACTCGTATGTACAACGAGACGTTTCGATCGATATTTAATATTATAGTTTATAATCGTTCATTTTAATTTAATATATTATCGAAATTTATAAACGATTATCGAAATTGTGCGCCACACCGTTTGCGGACAAAATTTTATCCTCCAAATTATAATTATAAATATAATATAACAGATAGGAGCGTTATTTTTTGTAGCTGCAGATTTATATTTAATTTAAAACGTAACTTTAATATAAATAAAAACGTTATGTGTGTACCTACGTTACGAGATTATTTTTAAAAAAAAATTGCAATTGGTACTCAAAACATAATAATTATATTAAATATTATGTTTTCGACCCCTAAGGGAAATCGCGTAATTGAAAAAAGGACTATTAAATTTTTGGCTTACTTCTTTCGATTACTATATACGAGTATATATACGTATTATACTTTAGTTTTTACCATTTTATACTTATAGTAGAAACTAACACATTTTTTGAGATACAATTTAAAAATAATTTCTCTGGCTTTCAAAATATTGCTTAACTCATGGCATATTATACGTAGAGTCGTATTTTAATATTTTATATTATATATTATACAGTATTAACTTTAAAAATATTTTTTTTTTTATATATATATATAGACTTTATTTTTTCAAATATTTGGTTTTAACTAGGTTAAATTATTGTTTCCCAAAATTAAAATTATGTTGTTCTCGAAAGTAATTACATTAGATATAAAAATGGATCGTTCGTTGCCTTTTTTGTATTATTTTTTTGAAGTTTTAATATTCGTTATAATATTATATCTAACATCTAAGTATTTTATCTGGGCGAATGTTATCAATTATTGATTATAACATTATCAAAACAATTAACACGCGACGTCATTAAGGAAACAATAAAATGTACGCGAGGCGTTTATGGATATTTTATTATATAATAATATAATGTTTGAATAATTTTTTTTCTCTTTTGTCGAGACGAAACTTTATCGTGTTTTAGGTACATCTTTGTTTTTATTAAAATTATGTATATAAGTTATAAAACAATAATATTATTAGTCGGTAAACAAAAATATTATGTTTAAAACGAGAAAGTATAACATTTTATATTTACCAGACAGAATACATACTTTACGAAATGTTATACGCGTAAAATGTGAATCTTGACTATAAACTGAGAACGATAATGGAAATAGGTACCTACTATAAATTTGAGGACCCAACCACCCAACACATGCTGGTATACGATATACAATTTAATTTTAAAGACGACTACATTTGTTATACTTACGTTATTATAATATACTTTACCGTTTTAACGAATATTTATTAAACATTCTAAAATAATTTTCATTTATTTATTATTTTGTTTTTTTTTATATATATATTTAGAAAACAACTAAAATATAAAAGTAAAAATACAATAATAAACTTCAAAAATTAGCTAAAGAAATAATATCATATATATATTATAATATAAGACAACCAGGATTCATATATCGTATAGGTAAGATAATGTTAACAACATAATATTATACCGTCATACATCAATTTATAATTAACTCTGAACTCTCTATAATTAATTTAAAGTTCTATAGTTTCGTATAGTTGTTATATTTATAGGATAAAAATATTCATTTGTGTTGGTATGTTTCTGTGACTTCACTTAACATATTATGTCAGAAAAAGTATTTTTTTTTTTTATTATCAATACAAAAGCCTATATAATATAGGCGTAGTATATATAGAGACTCTAAGTTTGTAATGTTAAAATTTACTTGCTTTGTCATTTTAGGCGATTCTGTGAACCGTGTGCCATCATCAAAGTACTTCGGTACCTACCGACAATAGCAAAAGGTCGCGTTTAAGACGATAAGTTTAAAATTAAATAAGTTAAAAAAAATATATTTTACAAACACGACAATCTCGCTAGTCTATTATTCTCCAAAAGTAATTTTAGAAAACGATCAGTTAGCAACTTATGTTATATTTTATATGATAACGTTATTTTTGTATTAAAAAGTTCTTGAAACGTATTATTATTTATTTTTTTATGTTTGATAATAATTTATTAACAAATAAATAATTTTTTCATAACAAAATGTTGGTTAGTTTAGGATAGACATTCGTAATAAAAACTTGATTACGTGTTAAGTTACCGTAAAAAAAAAAAAGTAACCAAATGAAATAAAGAGGGGTTTTTTTTGTTGACTATTCTATTTGTATGTTATTTCAAGATTTATAAAGTGAATGATAAATGCGTTGAAAAAATAAAAATAAATATATTACTAAATCATTACTCTAAAATCCTAAATTAAGGACGCATTTATTCTGACAAAAGTATAATATAATAAATGATACGTGGCTGTAGATCCAGTTTATGAGACCGTGTAATTATTCTTATTTGTAGTACATTTTGTCGTTCTCTTATTCACTCGGTTTTTAAACAATGTTTTCCTCTTCAACGAACGGTTTAATAATTCTTTATTTTGATATCTCGTACTAATATTAAAATATAATATAAGTGTAATAAAATGATATAACAATAACTATATTAATATTATCTAAAATACGTTTTTTAATTAAAATTCTTAAAATAATAATTAAAATAGTTCACGTTTTATAGATAATGAAGTATACTTAATGAGTCATGACCATGATGAGCGGGCGTGTAGATTTATTAATAAAATATTTACATTTTTGTAATTGATTATTTTCTATAATTGGTACTTAAAAATTCCAAATTAACGTGTCCAATATAATAATGTATTATATTTATAATTTTTACGATACAATTATCTGGTTTTTTCAATATTATAATATATTATTTTTTACCAATATATTATTATCATAAAGTAATTAAAAAAGTGATATTATTAAATTTCACGTGGAAAAATTATTTATACGATTTATACGAGTGTTGTATTGAAAAATAAAACCATCGATAGATAATTTAATGTTTGTAGTTTGATATTATATGGTATATTGGTATGTGAAATGGTACAAGAGTAGGTAATTTAAAAATTCAGATAAATATTATTACTCGTACGATATAATAAATTTGTTATAGTCATAATGATTATACGTGAGTTTATGTGTAAGTGTAGGTTGATTTTGCATATTGGTAATTTACATATAAAAACAGATGTGAAATTCGAAAAAAGGCATCTCATCGTAATATAAAGGAATTACTCTCAACGTTCTCGTATAAATGTACGCATAATACTAATGTATACATAAATGTTATTATTTGAAATACTTTAATTATAACGATACCCTATTCAGTTTTTTAATATTTTATCAAATGAAATTTTAAATCGAAACGTACACGTTTTTATCTTTCGGAATAAAACGTGGAATCTTCAATCTATAATAATAATAATAATAATAATAATAATAATAATAATAATAATAAT
>JAIUCT010010489.1:0-12421 GCA_021307375.1 Tetraneura akinire | reverse complement strand
TAATAATAATAATAATAATAATAATAATAATAATAATAATAATAATATAAGTTAGGTCGAAAATTTTTAGGACTGCAAATTATTATATTATTTTTAAACGAGTCGTTTGGGGCGTTTGGGGTGACAATACCGACGTTCCATTATTTATGTAAAAAATTATAATTTTTCGTTTCGTGCGCATCGGTTAACGTTTTAATGACACGCGTTCCTCATTTAAATTTTTCTCCTACTACATTTTATATACGAGTGTTCGTCTTTCATTCTCAAGACCATACCGAGGGTCGGAATAATTTTAATTTTACTCGCGTAAAAAAAATTTGAATTACAAATGATAATAATATAGTTTTGACAATATTATACTTATCGGTCTGTTGAATATTTTTTAGTTAGTTTGTCGAAGAACTGCGAAATTTAACTTATTCTAATGTTTTTTTTTCTTTTTGGAAATTTCGAATATAAATATATACCTACGCTTTTACGTTTAAAATTAAAAATAAATATATTAATAATATTACACGAGAGTGACGATATTATTTTATTTTGAACGTTTAATAATTATCACTGAAAATATTATCTTAAAAACGTATTAAAATCTTATATTTTTGTTTTGTTTTTTTTTTGTTTTCGAATAAAAGTAATCTGCGAATACGAATTAAATTGTACGACACTACGACGATAATATAGTTATAACTTATAATTTTATAAGTATAATAATAATATCACGTTAATTTTAAACAAAAATATTTGATGATAAATACGCGTTGCGGGGTAAATACAACGATTTTTGCCGTGGATTATAATGTATATTATCATAATTTTTTTCGAATTTTATTTTATCCAATAATAAAAATTAAACAACAATACACGTTTTCGACGTATTCGCAGACACGCAGTATATAAATTCCTAACAATCCTAACACATATATACGTTGTATTGGCATTTGGCACGTTCTGGCGTAATGTTCGACATCGTTTATTTGGGTCAGAGTTTTTGGTCGGAAATCTGGCGAATGGGGATGAATAATATATATTATATTTACACGATATTCGAAAATCCCGTCCTACTTATGTTACGGTCAATGACGTAAAAACGGGAAATGTCGTTATTTCACTAAAAAATTTGGAATCGTTGAAATTTTATATATTGTACGGTCAATGACGGACGAATGCACTTGGGAAATGATGTTAAATATTATAATTATTTATTTACTAAGCATTCTTTTTCACTTAAATAATATATTACTACTTATATTAACTATGTCCTATATTCATTTTGCTTATTTATATTTATATCCATGTAATATATGTATCAATTTCAATAGCAAGAATAATATGTAATAACTCAATCTAAATTCACGAATGGTGCCGTCTCGCGAAGTCGCTATAGGCTAAGTATTAGCTCATGCAAAACTATTGACCATCCGTACCAATACCAGGTATATGGGGTAGGTATTGGGTGGTATGTCGTATAGTCCCTTAGGACGTTTAGCCATATCCTCGAGAAAAATGATGCCATCCCTTCCACTTGATAACTATAAATTACTTAGGTTAGGTTACTAATTAATACTATAACATTTTTATTTTTGAATAATACCTAATTACATTTTTTACTTTTTAATACTTATTTTAATTTAATTTTTATTATTAATAATTTAATACTTAATATTTTTGTCATTCATTGCATATTAATTATTTTTGTACGCCAAACGACCCAATAATGCTGAAACGCGAGCAGAACCTCACACTTGTACCAAAGTTTTTGGGAATTGTTGTCATTGACCGCGGTTAATGATGCAAATTTGAGTGCAACAATACGTTCGTTTTTAAACATCATTTGTCGACATAATATTTTAAACGATTTGGCCATTGACGTCATTTGCAGGTCAGATGACATCATTTCCCAATTATTAACATTGCAGACCGTAATATACGAGTATATATTATTATGTACATAATATTTTAATATCGCGTAAATCTCTGCGATTATAAACTCGTTTTAAACTGTTTTTTTCGCGCTTTCCCGTTATTATTCTCTCCCGTTGAAATTTTTACACGTCGTAAACACGGAAAACATCCCCCCAACAGCTGCTGGTGGTGGCTTGTCAGTGCTCGTGGTATATAAAACTGCATATATTATTATAATTATACACGTGATAATACGTCGGCTTTAACTATAATATAATATATTGTATGTACGCGAAACGCGCGTTACATCATCTTCGTCCTCGAAAACCCCGAAAAAAGAGAGAGAGTGAAAAAAAAAGACTATACCCTCCCGACGGGGTCAAACGAATTTTCGTCACGTGTTAATCATTTAAACGCTCGCGAGTCGCGGTATATGTTTATAATATATTATATATAAAATGTTTTTATCTCTCGGTATTTGTAAAAAATAAAATAAATTTGTGGTTTTTTTTTTTTTTTAATACTACGCATCCTGCGGTTATAATCGAGGACGACGAGTGAAAATGCCTCCAGAAATAGAATGCATTACTTTATTATAATATTATTATACGCGTGTGTGTGCGTGTGCGTATACAGCGTACCCAAAAAAAAAAAAAAAAAAAAAAAAAAACGATATTACCACCGTCGTGTTAAACGCGAATGTCGGGACATACTATTTATGACGTTATTCGTTTAAATGGAATCCTTAAGGTGCAGGATGGAAACCACAGAAGACCGTATTATGCGTGTGTGTGTTTGTACTGGGAAACGTTTTGATATAATTCACCGTGTGTCTGATGAATGCGTATTTGAATACGCTCATGATATTATTATATATTATAATATTCGAGACTTAATATTATTATTATTATTATTATTATTATTATTATTATTATTATTATTATTATTATTATTATTATTATTATTTACCATATAATGTATAATGCGATAATAATATAATAAACGTGCGTATCTTTGCATTGATAAGACGAAACGTTGTTACGTAAGTGTAATATCGTTTGTAAACTCAAAAGAACGGTTTTTCTTTCTCTTTCTCTTTCTTTTTTTTTTTTTTTTTTTTCTGAATGGAACGAAAAAGATTAAATCAAATAGTTGCCTACCTTATATAATATAATATAATATTATTAATAATAATAATGTTTGAACATATAATGCTCAGGCGTCACCGTCTGTATTATATACGAGAAATAAAATACATTGAAACTGCGTCGTATACACGTTCTTTTTTTTCTTTTTCTTTTTCTTTTTTTTTTTTGTTCTAGATAAAATTTAGTTTTCGAATATTAAAATATATATTTTTTTTCCAAGTGTTTAAGATCTCTAAAGATTACGATGTCAGTTTATAAAGTGTGTAATATAATATAACATTATAATATATTGACGTGCACTTATAATAATATATCCGAACGATTCGTGTTAAGTATATACCTACGTTATTTATATAATATTATACCGTGTTTATGTTATAACTTATAATAGAAGAAAATATGTTCACTATTTTAAATTGTTTCTTGTAATAATATTTTTTCTAGAAAACGTTACGGGGGGGGGGGGAAACACGTTTATAACTTCTATCCTATATTATATAATTTCTTATAACATTCACGAGTTCGTGTAATAAAATAATCGTTTCCAAACTGTACTTGGTAAAACAAATAATATGCAAAGTTTTCGTGTTAAAAACGTACCTACCTATTTGTTTCTGAAAAAAAAAAAAGGAAACCGAAAATAAGATGTTATTCGGTAATAACAATAACTATTATTATACGTGAGTCGTTTTACTTTTATTTATTTTTTGTTATTCGAAGTCGAAAAACGAGTATAAACTTATCAAAATTTAAAGTTCGAAAAAAAAGAAACAAAATTTATCCCGCAATTGACGATTATATGCGCATAAAATGAGCCTTCAAAAGATACCTACTAAGAACGTACCTATCTATTTGTTTCTGAAAAAAAAAAAAATATAAACCGAAAATAAGATGTTCTTCGGTAATAACAATAACTATTATTATACGCGAGTAGTTTTACTTTTATTTATTTTTTGTTATCCAAAGTCGAAAAACGAGTATAAACTTATCAAAATTTAAAGTTCGAAAAAAAAGAAACAAAATTTATCCCGCCATAGACGATTATATGCGCATATAACGTGCGTTCAAAAGATGAACACTATATACTTTGTTACCGAAGCATGGAATAAAAAAAATATATCACTCCCTCGACGCTCGTCGACCGATAGAAGATTTGCGTAATATCGGTTTGGATTTTGGTGCCAAAAAGAAAATTGCTGACACGATTGAACGAATAAATATATATAAATATAAGTTTTATTTAGTCTTAAAGAGTGTTGGAATAAAATCCGCGTAAATTTTTTATTTTGGAAATATCGTGCGAGAGTAAACGTGAAATATCAAATTTGTTGAAGTACTCGTATATATAAATTTATCGTCAAATAAAGACGAATAATAATAATAATATCGTGTATAAAGTTTTAATTTTACATTATATCGCGTTTTATTCGAATAAAGAAATTATTTTTTATTTTTTTTTTTAATGAAAACAAACCAGACGATAATACGCGTCTATATCGTTCTTTGAAACATCATATAACGTGTCGAAAATAATATTATATTATACGTATATGAAAACGAAATATGAAATATAAAGAAACAAACGAATATTTTATATTGCGCCGTGATTTTTTTACTTTTTATTGTATTGTATCGTGTCGTTGAGTAATCGAATGTTTCTAATAAATTGTTCACCGAGAAAAATGGACGGGGACAATAGGGATAACATATATAATATATAAATGTATATATTCACGACACTATATAATACGTTGTTTGCCGGACGGCGGCGATTGTGTCTTGATAAATTACCCTTTTTTTCCCCCGAAAGGATAATAATAATAATGTATGTAATATTCCCGTAAGTCTCGAGCGGGGTGTATATATAATACTCACTTTACTCGCTGTGCAGGTATATAATATACGTATAAAAGATATTATAAAAAAATAAAATCACACCCCGCCATTACCGTTCAGTTCCAATCTCTCCAGCGACGGTTGCTTGAGGCCTGAGAGCGACGAGATTCTGTTCGAGTTTAGGGTCAAAACCTGTAAATATACGATATACATACCTACAAATACATATATATTATTATAATATAGGACGTGGTTATGTATAAATAATAATAAAAACAGCGTACAGCGCTATTGTTATTCATTAAATAAAGAAAGAAAAAAAAAAAAGGAAAAAAAAAAAACGTTATTAATGATAAAAATATTACATCGGGGTGACCGCGGTAATGGTATGCGATATGTCATAAAGCGCACTTTATACAATATAATATTAATATTATTATATCCTCCCACGAATAGTCGATTATCTGTTAGGAAATATTTACCTGTAGGTACGGCATGGGTGACAGACAAAGGGAATTCACTACGTTGTGATCGGCCTGTATGAAAACCACGTAATCTAAGCTCCTGAGCACGTCCAAAGCGTTCAAGTCCAAATAATTGTACGACACGTTTACGATGGACAGATACTTAAAGTTAGCGATTTCCTCGACGTTCGTGAGATTTCTGAACGGAAAACACGAGTACACGCGACGGATTTTAATAAAATTATTATTTCAAAAACGAAAAATAATATTATAGTCTATATAGTATATAAATTAATATTTTTATAGTTATAATATTTTTTATTAACCATGAAATTTATAATACGACTCTTTATGTAGTAAGGAAACGTCCTGAGAATTTTTTATTATACTAATAACTTTTTAGTCTAATACTATTATGATTGGGTCGGACGCGAATAAAATATTTATTGAAATCTTAATATGATTATCGTAAAATATGAGATTTAGTTAGAATTTCGAAGAATTAATATTTTATACTCGTATTTTTCGACCGTTTTGGAAATAATCATTGGCTTTAACTTAAGAAATAATTGTAATTATAATATTTGTAGGCCTTCGGGCTTTGGATGTATAGTAAAAGCAAAAATATACGAAGTATGAATATTTCAAATGGAACGTTTTCATTTTAAATAAATCAATAAATGAAAAAGTAATTATCTGCGTAATTTATATTTGAATTATATTTATATTTTTTTTTTTTCATCAAAATACAGAATACGTAGAGGAATTATGTAAAAAAAAATTAATTAGTTTTTGTACGTCAAACGAAACACGATGTATATTCAATTAAATATTTTATACACGTTTTTGACGTATTAAAATAATAAGTATACGTAAAATGACAAAATATACGAAATATATAAATTGTAAACGTTAATTAATTAATTAAGCCAATTTTTTGTTTGTTTGTTCTTGCTCATTGTAATAACATTATAATATTAAAATATACACAAATATATTTTGGTTTAGTATAAATATAAAATACTATTGATTATTTTATATACCTATGGTCGACATCGATTTGAATATAAGCGTACAATAATCCGTTTCCTACTTGACCGATGCGGTTTAGGCATTTCCTGGCTTCGTCCGTCGTCAACACGTTCTCGGGATAAGCTTCTTCTTCTAAAATCGACCTCGACCATTGAAACTGCATCGCAGCATCAGTAAACATAATTATACGTTATCACGCGTTATTATCAGTCAACGTAATAATCGTGCATCTCGTGTAAACAATATACTCACTTTGGGCTTTTTATGTTTGCAATCTTCACCTTCTTCGCACTCTTCGGCGTATCCTTCGAGGGATTCGTTACCTTCGTATCCTTCGTTTTCCAACATAACTACACTATAGTCGTCGGAATAGTTTATTTCGTTTTTGACCATTTCGCTGTGCACGGTGGTCGCGCTGTTGTAATGTTTGTCTTCCGAATTCTTATACCCATCTTCGGATCGAGTGCGGCTAAGCTGTTCGGACAATTGCCCCGTAGCAACCTGAAATATCGATAAAAACAAAACGTTCGATTTAAATCGCGTCTCGTTTCTACACTAAATTTCTCTAACCGTTTTATCACTAGGAACGCTCATTTATCTTGTAGGCTGATAGTACGTGTATATATGCGAATAAACTACAATTTGAAATATCGAAATATAAAATAATAATATTGTCAAATAAAAAATAAAAAAAAAAAAGTATAAACAATATGAAGAACAAGGTATAAAAAGAAAAAAACGATACGCGTACCTAAAATTAATGTTTAGAATGTTTTACGTTTTTGATCCCATAGTTACTGTATACACGATGTATAATACATAATATAGTAATTAATTTTTAAGTAACGTTACGAGTTCGTCAACGAAATATCAATTAAAATATGTGTCTTGTTATAAAATATAGGTACCATATTTATTTATTTTTTTCCTCGCCATATACGTACATGTAATAATAAGCGACCAAAATAGAAACGAAATGTGACGAAGGGATGTAGGTCGTTGGTCTTGCTCAACCCTTTCCCGAATAGTGGATGTCAAGGGGGAAACGATTTCGAAAATAGGGAGTTATATTTTTAAAATTTATTGTCGGAGGAAAAGAAGTATAAAGAAACACGATACTTATTATATATATATATATATATAATGTATACATATACATTATAATATACGCGACGGTGTCGTGTACTAAAAAATATGACGTTTTTCCATATTACAACTAATGCCAGATGCACTTCTTCACGTTCACGAGTGCGTGTCTAGTTATGGATTTTTTTATTATTATTATTTTTTATTTTATAATTGAAACTTTTACCCGCTCCCTAAGATCAAGATGTGAACGTACAGAAGATCTCTTTAGAAAAAAAAAACTAATAATATATAATATATATATTTGACGAAATTACTGTTCTGTTATATTGCCAACGAAACGTCACACAATTTCACCGTTTCATTTCGTATAATACTTGCAGTGGATCGTTTGATTGTAAGTAATGACATGACGAACTCGTCGTTTTTAAATTATTTACACACGAATATATTATTATTATATACAATATACGTATACGTACTTGATAGTAAATAAGTTTTGTTTTTTCATTTTATTTTTATTAAACCATACATTTAAATATACGTAATAGCTCGACAATTACAATATATATGTAAATATACAAGTCATAAACAAACATATAATGTGTTATTATATATCAGTTATATTAAACTCGACAAATAAAGGATATAGAAAAAAACAAACGTTAACAATAATAATGATTTTAACATCAAAAATAATGATATAAACACAACAAAACAAAAATGTATATTTATATATGTAAATATAAATAAAAATAACCAACATAAAAGTAAGAAAGGGAGTCACAAACCGAAACCCGATAACTAAAAAAAACTACAAAATATGTATAATAAATTAATAAATAACCCCAGGGGAGAAAAACCTTAATATTATTTCCAAATGTTAAGTGATAACCTGCAAGTTAGAAAGTAAAGCTCTCAGATATTTTTTTCTTTTTCAAAAGCTGGCCAATCGAAATGTATACCTATATATTATGTCAAACTTCACACTCTATTTCATGCACACGACTATAATAGCGGACATACAGCGGAGAAAGAATTTAATGAAAGCCTTTAGGCGTGTATATGAAGTAAATTATTATGCCCTGTTCTCAGACTACAAATAAAGACAATTTGAGATCTATAGTTGTATATCTAACTCACGAAACGAATGGTTTTAAGAGGATCGCAGGAGAAATTGTTCTATGCCAAATTAATATCCGGTTAACAATAGATAGGACCATTATTAGAATTTCAACCACGCCATAATTTTTTTTTAATATGGAATAAAGGACATCAGTAAACGAAAATTGTAAACTAGGATATAACCTATAATTTTAAGAGTACATAAATTAAATATATTTTATTATATCTTAATTCGGTAATAACATAAATACTATAATGATAAATAATGATGTAACATAATTTTGGTTTAGATTTCAAATTTTCAAATTTATTTGAATTTGAAATTTTTTGAAATTTTAATAAATAATGTATTATTTTGTTATATTATATTATTATTATATAAGTATTATGGATGTGTCCAAAAAAACGTCAAATAAAGTTGAATTTCTATTATTGAAATATTATTGTACCTATATACTGTCTGTCAATCACGTCGTCGAAATGATTAAATTCGAAAATGTAAATATAACAGGGAAAAATAATAAAATATTGCAAAAACACTATTTCAATACACCGTTGTCATTTCAATATTATTTATTATTTATATTATATTTTGATGTATTATGTATCGTATTAAATATTTTAAACCGCACATAAACGCGATTGCCGTCATAAACACATAATATTATAATATATTATATATATTTTTTCATATCTGGCAAAAAATTAAACAACTTCAGTGTTATCAGTTTGGGTTGTTCAAATATTATAGTAACAGATAATATAATAATTTTCGTACGCGTACTCTTAAGTATATTATATTATATAACGATAGTAAATATAAATAGCGAAATGACAAAATATAAATTATACGAATTCTCTATAACCCGTACGTAGCGTATCTCGCGTTTTTGACATTTTATTATTATAATATTTTTAAAAATGTCAAATCCTCGTGATTCGTGATACACTCCGTATAGTGTTATATACGCGTGTAAACGATTACGTATTGTCCGCGTATACGATTATTTTATTATTATTATTATTTCTCGGTCACAGGGAAAAAATCGAATTACGGTTCTTTTTATGGATGTCAATGATGAACGTTCGCGCATATGAGGTGCGAGAGATAATTGGATTTTAGATTTGCAGTAAAAAAAAAAAAAAATACCGTTTTACGTGGCAACGAAGAATATTCGCATGAAATCGATGTCTAGACGCAAAACGACTTGGAAGCGCTTCAATTGTAAATCACATGGCACTCGGACAATCAAAATCGTGGAAAAACAATAAAAAAAACATAATAATAATATTAAGTAACTTTTTTCTTATTTTTTTTTTTGTAAAAAAAAAAAAACGAGTAGAAACGAGACTATTGGCTCGAAAAACTATGCCAAGTATTGAGAAACGGGAGGAAAAAAAATCGTGTTTATTTAAATTAAGATTTAATTTCAGATAACGTATTATGATATTATAATATCGTGTATACGTACGTGTAGAAAAACGAACAGACGTGCCGGCCCACAAACATGATGACTAAGCTGTTTTGATAAAAAAAAAAATAATAATAATAAATACACGTGCCCAGTCCATCACAAACGCGCGTGTGATATTCGTATTCCCTGTATATAATGTATACAGGGTGATCGGAGTGTATTGGATTACAAAAACGATGTAGATAACGTTGAAAACGTGTGTTCAATACTAAACGTTCCGCGTAACGCGAGATACGTGATCACCCTGTTTGTTTCTATACGAACTGTACGATTTCCATTGTGTGGAAACGGAATAATATAATAATACGAGTATATCGAAATGACGATACGAACAATCAATCATAATCGTAATAAAAAAAAAATTTAAAAAAAGAAAAAGAAATTCCACGATATATTATTATTATTGTAATTTTTATACACAATAACGATTGAATGAATAATAATGTATAAAATAAAATCTTAAATCAATAAATTATAATAAAATAATATATTTCATTTAAATATTTAATACAATATACGATTTCAACGAAATTAAATCTGTTCGATATAAATTGAATTGTTCGTTAATGTAATCATATTTTACAATATAATATAGTTATAAATACCGCGGATTCGTTTAAAATTTTAAAATTATATCTCCCAAAACATATTTTGTAAAGAAATAATTTATATCTGGTACAGATATAAAATAGAATTAAGAACGATTTAGTACCTATTTTAATATTCGCTCTTGTTAATGGTCATACACAAAAGTTATCGCTTACAAATTACTAATCGATAGAAAATATTGTACAGGTGTCAGGTATGATAGATATATAACACATAAATTTAACTACAATTTAATATTTTACGTATTTTCGTTTGATCCAATAATTATTACAGGTTTAGAGATTAAAGAATTTGCATATTGATGATGATATAAGGGTGTAATCTTTAAATTTTCTTAGTTATACACCTTATCTTATAATATGCAAAGTTATTTTATACTTACCGAGAAGAAATATTCTTTATATATAATATTATATTACCGCACTTTTAACGTAATTTCGCTATATAATTTATTCATAATTTTAATAAGGTTTTTATTATTTTAACACGTTTATTTTTTTTTTTTTATTTAAGTTAGAAGTAATAATTAGTAATTATAAAATATTTATATAATTTCTTTTTTTTTCTAACCATGAAAATCCATCCCTGACGCTTTTAATCAATAAACGTATATACGTATACACGTATATTTATAGAAACCCTTAAAAACACGCGACAATTTACTTTAAATATTTGCATATTGTATATATGAAGGATTCGCAGAAACCCTTCAAGATTATTAGTCGTCGTAAGTAATAATATTTCGTGCAAACGAATAACAATATAAGTAGTTTGGCCTCGTATTGTTTTAAAAAATATATACCGACTGTTTGTTGAACTGATAAACTAAAACGTAACGTAATAAAATATCGTTACGTTAATATTTAATTTAATCTTCAAATTAGGTATTTCTACAAATTCAAAATTTTAACCCCTCTGTATTACGTGTACGATATTGCGTTTTATTATTTACGATCGTTTTTAGCTCCGCAGACGATAAAATGTAAATTTTACCGTCGTAAAAGCGCTTAAAAATTCTGTAAATCTATACGCAGATCACGTATATTATATTTCGTAAGTATACCGGAATATTTTTTTTTCTTATTTTATAATAATATTCAGGGGTTCTTGGATTTTAATTCTTACGTATTATTTATTTATTTTTAACGGTGTGCTATATTATATTTTATATACCTATATAAAACCAGTATAAATATGGTGACTTAAACGCGTATATTTTGTAAACCACTTTTCGAACGCGCTTTTGTCATTACGATGGAATAATACGCGCTCGTTATTGTAATAAATATACCGTACTTATTTTATGATCGTGAAAAATTACGCGTTGTCCCGAATCCTCCGAAACGATTTATTCTCTTGTACGTATAATATAAAATATTATCTTCGCGATAAATCAGTGGCAAAACGTGATTTTTAAAAGTAGGTATAATACGCGTAATCGGTTTTAAAATGATAATACGTACGTTATCGATTTTGACGCGAAAAGGCGACGTGATATCCTTAGTAGAATATTATAGTTTCCTTGATTTCTGCGAGCACACGGATATTTTTGTTACCGTTTTATTCGTTAGTCGGACAGATTACAAGACGAACATAATATTATTATTAAAGAAATATTGCGAAGAATCTGATTAAAAAAAAAAAAAATACACTTTTCACGTATATACGCATATATATATAATATACAAGACGTATATTATTATTATTATTATTATTATTATTATTATTATTATTATTATTA
>JAIUCT010010488.1:0-12425 GCA_021307375.1 Tetraneura akinire | reverse complement strand
TAATAATAATAATAATAATAATAATAATAATAATAATAATAATAATATAAGTTAGGTCGAAAATTTTTAGGACTGCAAATTATTATATTATTTTTAAACGAGTCGTTTGGGGCGTTTGGGGTGACAATACCGACGTTCCATTATTTATGTAAAAAATTATAATTTTTCGTTTCGTGCGCATCGGTTAACGTTTTAATGACACGCGTTCCTCATTTAAATTTTTCTCCTACTACATTTTATATACGAGTGTTCGTCTTTCATTCTCAAGACCATACCGAGGGTCGGAATAATTTTAATTTTACTCGCGTAAAAAAAATTTGAATTACAAATGATAATAATATAGTTTTGACAATATTATACTTATCGGTCTGTTGAATATTTTTTAGTTAGTTTGTCGAAGAACTGCGAAATTTAACTTATTCTAATGTTTTTTTTTCTTTTTGGAAATTTCGAATATAAATATATACCTACGCTTTTACGTTTAAAATTAAAAATAAATATATTAATAATATTACACGAGAGTGACGATATTATTTTATTTTGAACGTTTAATAATTATCACTGAAAATATTATCTTAAAAACGTATTAAAATCTTATATTTTTGTTTTGTTTTTTTTTTGTTTTCGAATAAAAGTAATCTGCGAATACGAATTAAATTGTACGACACTACGACGATAATATAGTTATAACTTATAATTTTATAAGTATAATAATAATATCACGTTAATTTTAAACAAAAATATTTGATGATAAATACGCGTTGCGGGGTAAATACAACGATTTTTGCCGTGGATTATAATGTATATTATCATAATTTTTTTCGAATTTTATTTTATCCAATAATAAAAATTAAACAACAATACACGTTTTCGACGTATTCGCAGACACGCAGTATATAAATTCCTAACAATCCTAACACATATATACGTTGTATTGGCATTTGGCACGTTCTGGCGTAATGTTCGACATCGTTTATTTGGGTCAGAGTTTTTGGTCGGAAATCTGGCGAATGGGGATGAATAATATATATTATATTTACACGATATTCGAAAATCCCGTCCTACTTATGTTACGGTCAATGACGTAAAAACGGGAAATGTCGTTATTTCACTAAAAAATTTGGAATCGTTGAAATTTTATATATTGTACGGTCAATGACGGACGAATGCACTTGGGAAATGATGTTAAATATTATAATTATTTATTTACTAAGCATTCTTTTTCACTTAAATAATATATTACTACTTATATTAACTATGTCCTATATTCATTTTGCTTATTTATATTTATATCCATGTAATATATGTATCAATTTCAATAGCAAGAATAATATGTAATAACTCAATCTAAATTCACGAATGGTGCCGTCTCGCGAAGTCGCTATAGGCTAAGTATTAGCTCATGCAAAACTATTGACCATCCGTACCAATACCAGGTATATGGGGTAGGTATTGGGTGGTATGTCGTATAGTCCCTTAGGACGTTTAGCCATATCCTCGAGAAAAATGATGCCATCCCTTCCACTTGATAACTATAAATTACTTAGGTTAGGTTACTAATTAATACTATAACATTTTTATTTTTGAATAATACCTAATTACATTTTTTACTTTTTAATACTTATTTTAATTTAATTTTTATTATTAATAATTTAATACTTAATATTTTTGTCATTCATTGCATATTAATTATTTTTGTACGCCAAACGACCCAATAATGCTGAAACGCGAGCAGAACCTCACACTTGTACCAAAGTTTTTGGGAATTGTTGTCATTGACCGCGGTTAATGATGCAAATTTGAGTGCAACAATACGTTCGTTTTTAAACATCATTTGTCGACATAATATTTTAAACGATTTGGCCATTGACGTCATTTGCAGGTCAGATGACATCATTTCCCAATTATTAACATTGCAGACCGTAATATACGAGTATATATTATTATGTACATAATATTTTAATATCGCGTAAATCTCTGCGATTATAAACTCGTTTTAAACTGTTTTTTTTCGCGCTTTCCCGTTATTATTCTCTCCCGTTGAAATTTTTACACGTCGTAAACACGGAAAACATCCCCCCAACAGCTGCTGGTGGTGGCTTGTCAGTGCTCGTGGTATATAAAACTGCATATATTATTATAATTATACACGTGATAATACGTCGGCTTTAACTATAATATAATATATTGTATGTACGCGAAACGCGCGTTACATCATCTTCGTCCTCGAAAACCCCGAAAAAAGAGAGAGAGTGAAAAAAAAAGACTATACCCTCCCGACGGGGTCAAACGAATTTTCGTCACGTGTTAATCATTTAAACGCTCGCGAGTCGCGGTATATGTTTATAATATATTATATATAAAATGTTTTTATCTCTCGGTATTTGTAAAAAATAAAATAAATTTGTGGTTTTTTTTTTTTTTTAATACTACGCATCCTGCGGTTATAATCGAGGACGACGAGTGAAAATGCCTCCAGAAATAGAATGCATTACTTTATTATAATATTATTATACGCGTGTGTGTGCGTGTGCGTATACAGCGTACCCAAAAAAAAAAAAAAAAAAAAAAAAAAACGATATTACCACCGTCGTGTTAAACGCGAATGTCGGGACATACTATTTATGACGTTATTCGTTTAAATGGAATCCTTAAGGTGCAGGATGGAAACCACAGAAGACCGTATTATGCGTGTGTGTGTTTGTACTGGGAAACGTTTTGATATAATTCACCGTGTGTCTGATGAATGCGTATTTGAATACGCTCATGATATTATTATATATTATAATATTCGAGACTTAATATTATTATTATTATTATTATTATTATTATTATTATTATTATTATTATTATTATTATTATTATTATTATTTACCATATAATGTATAATGCGATAATAATATAATAAACGTGCGTATCTTTGCATTGATAAGACGAAACGTTGTTACGTAAGTGTAATATCGTTTGTAAACTCAAAAGAACGGTTTTTCTTTCTCTTTCTCTTTCTTTTTTTTTTTTTTTTTTTTCTGAATGGAACGAAAAAGATTAAATCAAATAGTTGCCTACCTTATATAATATAATATAATATTATTAATAATAATAATGTTTGAACATATAATGCTCAGGCGTCACCGTCTGTATTATATACGAGAAATAAAATACATTGAAACTGCGTCGTATACACGTTCTTTTTTTTCTTTTTCTTTTTCTTTTTTTTTTTTGTTCTAGATAAAATTTAGTTTTCGAATATTAAAATATATATTTTTTTTCCAAGTGTTTAAGATCTCTAAAGATTACGATGTCAGTTTATAAAGTGTGTAATATAATATAACATTATAATATATTGACGTGCACTTATAATAATATATCCGAACGATTCGTGTTAAGTATATACCTACGTTATTTATATAATATTATACCGTGTTTATGTTATAACTTATAATAGAAGAAAATATGTTCACTATTTTAAATTGTTTCTTGTAATAATATTTTTTCTAGAAAACGTTACGGGGGGGGGGGGAAACACGTTTATAACTTCTATCCTATATTATATAATTTCTTATAACATTCACGAGTTCGTGTAATAAAATAATCGTTTCCAAACTGTACTTGGTAAAACAAATAATATGCAAAGTTTTCGTGTTAAAAACGTACCTACCTATTTGTTTCTGAAAAAAAAAAAAGGAAACCGAAAATAAGATGTTATTCGGTAATAACAATAACTATTATTATACGTGAGTCGTTTTACTTTTATTTATTTTTTGTTATTCGAAGTCGAAAAACGAGTATAAACTTATCAAAATTTAAAGTTCGAAAAAAAAGAAACAAAATTTATCCCGCAATTGACGATTATATGCGCATAAAATGAGCCTTCAAAAGATACCTACTAAGAACTTACCTATCTATTTGTTTCTGAAAAAAAAAAAAAATATAAACCGAAAATAAGATGTTCTTCGGTAATAACAATAACTATTATTATACGCGAGTAGTTTTACTTTTATTTATTTTTTGTTATCCAAAGTCGAAAAACGAGTATAAACTTATCAAAATTTAAAGTTCGAAAAAAAAGAAACAAAATTTATCCCGCCATAGACGATTATATGCGCATATAACGTGCGTTCAAAAGATGAACACTATATACTTTGTTACCGAAGCATGGAATAAAAAAAATATATCACTCCCTCGACGCTCGTCGACCGATAGAAGATTTGCGTAATATCGGTTTGGATTTTGGTGCCAAAAAGAAAATTGCTGACACGATTGAACGAATAAATATATATAAATATAAGTTTTATTTAGTCTTAAAGAGTGTTGGAATAAAATCCGCGTAAATTTTTTATTTTGGAAATATCGTGCGAGAGTAAACGTGAAATATCAAATTTGTTGAAGTACTCGTATATATAAATTTATCGTCAAATAAAGACGAATAATAATAATAATATCGTGTATAAAGTTTTAATTTTACATTATATCGCGTTTTATTCGAATAAAGAAATTATTTTTTATTTTTTTTTTAATGAAAACAAACCAGACGATAATACGCGTCTATATCGTTCTTTGAAACATCATATAACGTGTCGAAAATAATATTATATTATACGTATATGAAAACGAAATATGAAATATAAAGAAACAAACGAATATTTTATATTGCGCCGTGATTTTTTTACTTTTTATTGTATTGTATCGTGTCGTTGAGTAATCGAATGTTTCTAATAAATTGTTCACCGAGAAAAATGGACGGGGACAATAGGGATAACATATATAATATATAAATGTATATATTCACGACACTATATAATACGTTGTTTGCCGGACGGCGGCGATTGTGTCTTGATAAATTACCCTTTTTTTCCCCCGAAAGGATAATAATAATAATGTATGTAATATTCCCGTAAGTCTCGAGCGGGGTGTATATATAATACTCACTTTACTCGCTGTGCAGGTATATAATATACGTATAAAAGATATTATAAAAAAATAAAATCACACCCCGCCATTACCGTTCAGTTCCAATCTCTCCAGCGACGGTTGCTTGAGGCCTGAGAGCGACGAGATTCTGTTCGAGTTTAGGGTCAAAACCTGTAAATATACGATATACATACCTACAAATACATATATATTATTATAATATAGGACGTGGTTATGTATAAATAATAATAAAAACAGCGTACAGCGCTATTGTTATTCATTAAATAAAGAAAGAAAAAAAAAAAAGGAAAAAAAAAAAACGTTATTAATGATAAAAATATTACATCGGGGTGACCGCGGTAATGGTATGCGATATGTCATAAAGCGCACTTTATACAATATAATATTAATATTATTATATCCTCCCACGAATAGTCGATTATCTGTTAGGAAATATTTACCTGTAGGTACGGCATGGGTGACAGACAAAGGGAATTCACTACGTTGTGATCGGCCTGTATGAAAACCACGTAATCTAAGCTCCTGAGCACGTCCAAAGCGTTCAAGTCCAAATAATTGTACGACACGTTTACGATGGACAGATACTTAAAGTTAGCGATTTCCTCGACGTTCGTGAGATTTCTGAACGGAAAACACGAGTACACGCGACGGATTTTAATAAAATTATTATTTCAAAAACGAAAAATAATATTATAGTCTATATAGTATATAAATTAATATTTTTATAGTTATAATATTTTTTATTAACCATGAAATTTATAATACGACTCTTTATGTAGTAAGGAAACGTCCTGAGAATTTTTTATTATACTAATAACTTTTTAGTCTAATACTATTATGATTGGGTCGGACGCGAATAAAATATTTATTGAAATCTTAATATGATTATCGTAAAATATGAGATTTAGTTAGAATTTCGAAGAATTAATATTTTATACTCGTATTTTTCGACCGTTTTGGAAATAATCATTGGCTTTAACTTAAGAAATAATTGTAATTATAATATTTGTAGGCCTTCGGGCTTTGGATGTATAGTAAAAGCAAAAATATACGAAGTATGAATATTTCAAATGGAACGTTTTCATTTTAAATAAATCAATAAATGAAAAAGTAATTATCTGCGTAATTTATATTTGAATTATATTTATATTTTTTTTTTTTCATCAAAATACAGAATACGTAGAGGAATTATGTAAAAAAAAATTAATTAGTTTTTGTACGTCAAACGAAACACGATGTATATTCAATTAAATATTTTATACACGTTTTTGACGTATTAAAATAATAAGTATACGTAAAATGACAAAATATACGAAATATATAAATTGTAAACGTTAATTAATTAATTAAGCCAATTTTTTGTTTGTTTGTTCTTGCTCATTGTAATAACATTATAATATTAAAATATACACAAATATATTTTGGTTTAGTATAAATATAAAATACTATTGATTATTTTATATACCTATGGTCGACATCGATTTGAATATAAGCGTACAATAATCCGTTTCCTACTTGACCGATGCGGTTTAGGCATTTCCTGGCTTCGTCCGTCGTCAACACGTTCTCGGGATAAGCTTCTTCTTCTAAAATCGACCTCGACCATTGAAACTGCATCGCAGCATCAGTAAACATAATTATACGTTATCACGCGTTATTATCAGTCAACGTAATAATCGTGCATCTCGTGTAAACAATATACTCACTTTGGGCTTTTTATGTTTGCAATCTTCACCTTCTTCGCACTCTTCGGCGTATCCTTCGAGGGATTCGTTACCTTCGTATCCTTCGTTTTCCAACATAACTACACTATAGTCGTCGGAATAGTTTATTTCGTTTTTGACCATTTCGCTGTGCACGGTGGTCGCGCTGTTGTAATGTTTGTCTTCCGAATTCTTATACCCATCTTCGGATCGAGTGCGGCTAAGCTGTTCGGACAATTGCCCCGTAGCAACCTGAAATATCGATAAAAACAAAACGTTCGATTTAAATCGCGTCTCGTTTCTACACTAAATTTCTCTAACCGTTTTATCACTAGGAACGCTCATTTATCTTGTAGGCTGATAGTACGTGTATATATGCGAATAAACTACAATTTGAAATATCGAAATATAAAATAATAATATTGTCAAATAAAAAATAAAAAAAAAAAGTATAAACAATATGAAGAACAAGGTATAAAAAGAAAAAAACGATACGCGTACCTAAAATTAATGTTTAGAATGTTTTACGTTTTTGATCCCATAGTTACTGTATACACGATGTATAATACATAATATAGTAATTAATTTTTAAGTAACGTTACGAGTTCGTCAACGAAATATCAATTAAAATATGTGTCTTGTTATAAAATATAGGTACCATATTTATTTATTTTTTTCCTCGCCATATACGTACATGTAATAATAAGCGACCAAAATAGAAACGAAATGTGACGAAGGGATGTAGGTCGTTGGTCTTGCTCAACCCTTTCCCGAATAGTGGATGTCAAGGGGGAAACGATTTCGAAAATAGGGAGTTATATTTTTAAAATTTATTGTCGGAGGAAAAGAAGTATAAAGAAACACGATACTTATTATATATATATATATATATATAATGTATACATATACATTATAATATACGCGACGGTGTCGTGTACTAAAAAATATGACGTTTTTCCATATTACAACTAATGCCAGATGCACTTCTTCACGTTCACGAGTGCGTGTCTAGTTATGGATTTTTTTATTATTATTATTTTTTATTTTATAATTGAAACTTTTACCCGCTCCCTAAGATCAAGATGTGAACGTACAGAAGATCTCTTTAGAAAAAAAAAAACTAATAATATATAATATATATATTTGACGAAATTACTGTTCTGTTATATTGCCAACGAAACGTCACACAATTTCACCGTTTCATTTCGTATAATACTTGCAGTGGATCGTTTGATTGTAAGTAATGACATGACGAACTCGTCGTTTTTAAATTATTTACACACGAATATATTATTATTATATACAATATACGTATACGTACTTGATAGTAAATAAGTTTTGTTTTTTCATTTTATTTTTATTAAACCATACATTTAAATATACGTAATAGCTCGACAATTACAATATATATGTAAATATACAAGTCATAAACAAACATATAATGTGTTATTATATATCAGTTATATTAAACTCGACAAATAAAGGATATAGAAAAAAACAAACGTTAACAATAATAATGATTTTAACATCAAAAATAATGATATAAACACAACAAAACAAAAATGTATATTTATATATGTAAATATAAATAAAAATAACCAACATAAAAGTAAGAAAGGGAGTCACAAACCGAAACCCGATAACTAAAAAAAACTACAAAATATGTATAATAAATTAATAAATAACCCCAGGGGAGAAAAACCTTAATATTATTTCCAAATGTTAAGTGATAACCTGCAAGTTAGAAAGTAAAGCTCTCAGATATTTTTTTCTTTTTCAAAAGCTGGCCAATCGAAATGTATACCTATATATTATGTCAAACTTCACACTCTATTTCATGCACACGACTATAATAGCGGACATACAGCGGAGAAAGAATTTAATGAAAGCCTTTAGGCGTGTATATGAAGTAAATTATTATGCCCTGTTCTCAGACTACAAATAAAGACAATTTGAGATCTATAGTTGTATATCTAACTCACGAAACGAATGGTTTTAAGAGGATCGCAGGAGAAATTGTTCTATGCCAAATTAATATCCGGTTAACAATAGATAGGACCATTATTAGAATTTCAACCACGCCATAATTTTTTTTTAATATGGAATAAAGGACATCAGTAAACGAAAATTGTAAACTAGGATATAACCTATAATTTTAAGAGTACATAAATTAAATATATTTTATTATATCTTAATTCGGTAATAACATAAATACTATAATGATAAATAATGATGTAACATAATTTTGGTTTAGATTTCAAATTTTCAAATTTATTTGAATTTGAAATTTTTTGAAATTTTAATAAATAATGTATTATTTTGTTATATTATATTATTATTATATAAGTATTATGGATGTGTCCAAAAAAACGTCAAATAAAGTTGAATTTCTATTATTGAAATATTATTGTACCTATATACTGTCTGTCAATCACGTCGTCGAAATGATTAAATTCGAAAATGTAAATATAACAGGGAAAAATAATAAAATATTGCAAAAACACTATTTCAATACACCGTTGTCATTTCAATATTATTTATTATTTATATTATATTTTGATGTATTATGTATCGTATTAAATATTTTAAACCGCACATAAACGCGATTGCCGTCATAAACACATAATATTATAATATATTATATATATTTTTTCATATCTGGCAAAAAATTAAACAACTTCAGTGTTATCAGTTTGGGTTGTTCAAATATTATAGTAACAGATAATATAATAATTTTCGTACGCGTACTCTTAAGTATATTATATTATATAACGATAGTAAATATAAATAGCGAAATGACAAAATATAAATTATACGAATTCTCTATAACCCGTACGTAGCGTATCTCGCGTTTTTGACATTTTATTATTATAATATTTTTAAAAATGTCAAATCCTCGTGATTCGTGATACACTCCGTATAGTGTTATATACGCGTGTAAACGATTACGTATTGTCCGCGTATACGATTATTTTATTATTATTATTATTTCTCGGTCACAGGGAAAAAATCGAATTACGGTTCTTTTTATGGATGTCAATGATGAACGTTCGCGCATATGAGGTGCGAGAGATAATTGGATTTTAGATTTGCAGTAAAAAAAAAAAAAAATACCGTTTTACGTGGCAACGAAGAATATTCGCATGAAATCGATGTCTAGACGCAAAACGACTTGGAAGCGCTTCAATTGTAAATCACATGGCACTCGGACAATCAAAATCGTGGAAAAACAATAAAAAAAACATAATAATAATATTAAGTAACTTTTTTCTTATTTTTTTTTTTGTAAAAAAAAAAAAACGAGTAGAAACGAGACTATTGGCTCGAAAAACTATGCCAAGTATTGAGAAACGGGAGGAAAAAAAATCGTGTTTATTTAAATTAAGATTTAATTTCAGATAACGTATTATGATATTATAATATCGTGTATACGTACGTGTAGAAAAACGAACAGACGTGCCGGCCCACAAACATGATGACTAAGCTGTTTTGATAAAAAAAAAAATAATAATAATAAATACACGTGCCCAGTCCATCACAAACGCGCGTGTGATATTCGTATTCCCTGTATATAATGTATACAGGGTGATCGGAGTGTATTGGATTACAAAAACGATGTAGATAACGTTGAAAACGTGTGTTCAATACTAAACGTTCCGCGTAACGCGAGATACGTGATCACCCTGTTTGTTTCTATACGAACTGTACGATTTCCATTGTGTGGAAACGGAATAATATAATAATACGAGTATATCGAAATGACGATACGAACAATCAATCATAATCGTAATAAAAAAAAAAATTTAAAAAAAGAAAAAGAAATTCCACGATATATTATTATTATTGTAATTTTTATACACAATAACGATTGAATGAATAATAATGTATAAAATAAAATCTTAAATCAATAAATTATAATAAAATAATATATTTCATTTAAATATTTAATACAATATACGATTTCAACGAAATTAAATCTGTTCGATATAAATTGAATTGTTCGTTAATGTAATCATATTTTACAATATAATATAGTTATAAATACCGCGGATTCGTTTAAAATTTTAAAATTATATCTCCCAAAACATATTTTGTAAAGAAATAATTTATATCTGGTACAGATATAAAATAGAATTAAGAACGATTTAGTACCTATTTTAATATTCGCTCTTGTTAATGGTCATACACAAAAGTTATCGCTTACAAATTACTAATCGATAGAAAATATTGTACAGGTGTCAGGTATGATAGATATATAACACATAAATTTAACTACAATTTAATATTTTACGTATTTTCGTTTGATCCAATAATTATTACAGGTTTAGAGATTAAAGAATTTGCATATTGATGATGATATAAGGGTGTAATCTTTAAATTTTCTTAGTTATACACCTTATCTTATAATATGCAAAGTTATTTTATACTTACCGAGAAGAAATATTCTTTATATATAATATTATATTACCGCACTTTTAACGTAATTTCGCTATATAATTTATTCATAATTTTAATAAGGTTTTTATTATTTTAACACGTTTATTTTTTTTTTTTTATTTAAGTTAGAAGTAATAATTAGTAATTATAAAATATTTATATAATTTCTTTTTTTTTCTAACCATGAAAATCCATCCCTGACGCTTTTAATCAATAAACGTATATACGTATACACGTATATTTATAGAAACCCTTAAAAACACGCGACAATTTACTTTAAATATTTGCATATTGTATATATGAAGGATTCGCAGAAACCCTTCAAGATTATTAGTCGTCGTAAGTAATAATATTTCGTGCAAACGAATAACAATATAAGTAGTTTGGCCTCGTATTGTTTTAAAAAATATATACCGACTGTTTGTTGAACTGATAAACTAAAACGTAACGTAATAAAATATCGTTACGTTAATATTTAATTTAATCTTCAAATTAGGTATTTCTACAAATTCAAAATTTTAACCCCTCTGTATTACGTGTACGATATTGCGTTTTATTATTTACGATCGTTTTTAGCTCCGCAGACGATAAAATGTAAATTTTACCGTCGTAAAAGCGCTTAAAAATTCTGTAAATCTATACGCAGATCACGTATATTATATTTCGTAAGTATACCGGAATATTTTTTTTTCTTATTTTATAATAATATTCAGGGGTTCTTGGATTTTAATTCTTACGTATTATTTATTTATTTTTAACGGTGTGCTATATTATATTTTATATACCTATATAAAACCAGTATAAATATGGTGACTTAAACGCGTATATTTTGTAAACCACTTTTCGAACGCGCTTTTGTCATTACGATGGAATAATACGCGCTCGTTATTGTAATAAATATACCGTACTTATTTTATGATCGTGAAAAATTACGCGTTGTCCCGAATCCTCCGAAACGATTTATTCTCTTGTACGTATAATATAAAATATTATCTTCGCGATAAATCAGTGGCAAAACGTGATTTTTAAAAGTAGGTATAATACGCGTAATCGGTTTTAAAATGATAATACGTACGTTATCGATTTTGACGCGAAAAGGCGACGTGATATCCTTAGTAGAATATTATAGTTTCCTTGATTTCTGCGAGCACACGGATATTTTTGTTACCGTTTTATTCGTTAGTCGGACAGATTACAAGACGAACATAATATTATTATTAAAGAAATATTGCGAAGAATCTGATTAAAAAAAAAAAAAATACACTTTTCACGTATATACGCATATATATATAATATACAAGACGTATATTATTATTATTATTATTATTATTATTATTATTATTATTATTATTA
>JAIUCT010010487.1:0-29553 GCA_021307375.1 Tetraneura akinire | reverse complement strand
TAATAATAATAATAATAATAATAATAATAATAATAATAATAATAATATTATTATTATTTATTATATTGTGTATACGCATAATAACGTACGGTGAATATATTTATTATAATATTAGGTATTCGTGCTGTACCGGATAAACGTCGGCTAATGTGTTTAATTTCACATTGTCCTTGACGAGGAACGATTATATTATCCGGGATATAGTCGTACGGTTCAAAACAAAGAGGTAAACATTACGGGACTTAAATTCCATTCGTATAATACCGGGTAAAGCTAAGTAGGTATTTGTGTATATAATAATATCGTATATTGTGTTGTAAGTGACGGTATATAGTTTGTCAATATTTTGGAAATCTCATTAAGTTGCAATGAAGTTATACTTGCCCAGCCACCCCCATAATATCCAAAGCGTGTATATAATTAACGATAGCGACGACGTTCCAAAATATTATGTTTCTCAAATAAACACATCGATTAATGTAACACAATACGCACGTTTCCAACCATAATAATATAATAATATAACATCCATATAATATTATCCCCAGTAAGGCAATACATAATGATCATTTTTTATTTTTTTTTTAGAAATTTAAATATACGAGGTAAGGTCGTATTATTTTTACATCCGTTTTTTAACTCGACTTTTTTAAGTTTTTAACTCGATACAAATGATCGCGAGCGAAAAGTAAATATAATGAAAACTAACATTTTTCTATATTTACAATAAATAACGCAGATTTATTTTCGACGTTATACGTATTACCTTTATGTAATGTTTTATAAATATAGCATAATAATAAAAATATTATTATTATTATTATTATTATTATTAGATGTCTCTGGAAGAAATTACTCCATGCGACTTAAATGTATAGTTTTCTACTCCCTTTCTCTGTTAGATTTGAAAATTCTGCGTACGTGTCATATAATATATCATATATATGTTACTCGTATATTATATATATATTTTTTTTTATATATACTTACTGTTTCGTCGATTTTTGTTAGGTCGTCGATGTTTCCGGTCGGACGACGACAGTGACTGATAACGTAATAATAAACCGAAAGTCGCGTTTCACGAACGTTGGTGAATTGAGTATAATAATGGTATATTATTATATTATATCGTCCGCGTATTATACTAGTTGTATACGAAACTTTCGAGAATGACAGGGACAGATTCGCGGAGTTTCTATCGGGCACTGCAGGACCGCCGTGACGCGGACGTGGTCGGCGACTGCGATACACGGAGCCCTGGAAAAGCGAGAAATATAGGTACCACTAACCACCCTCCCACGTATCCCTCCGCTACCCCTATCGTCGTATCCACCTTCGCGCGATTCCCATCCCTTCTCCTCGACCAGTACAATTCGCCCACCCCTGATACTCTTTCCCTCTCCCACGCAGTCACTAGCGACAGAACCCCGCTCTTCCCTTTTTTTGGTTTTCCTTCGCCAACGACACTCCGTCGACCAACTGCTTCGTAAACCACATCCTTTTTCCGTACACACACAGATATAATAATAATACGCACGTGATTCGAATGTTTCTCCCTCTCTCTCTCTCTCTTTTTTTTTTTTTTTTTTTTTGGGGTCAAGCCGATATTTTAAGCCCATATACCCAAAAGATAAATCGAGACGAGATTAACTGTCATCTCTTATATAATATGTACTTTGGCTTTTTCAAAATTGTTTTGATATTGTTATTAATATTTCTTTCTTCGTCTTCTACTCCTCCTATTTTTATTGTTATTATTTTTTTTTTTTTAAATTTTTTTTTTTAGTGAAAACGAGAGATGCGACGTAAATATCAAAAAGTTAAACACACAGACCCATTGTATAATGTATGCCACCACCCGCCATATTATACCCTGATAATATCAAACATTAACTTGTCTTGTAAACTTGTATATACTTACACCATAAACTTTAATTTTCATACGCTTGTCTTGGTTTTCGCTCTCCTCGTTCTCGTTTTTGTTATATAGGTAGGAGAATTATTATGTCTTCCGGAAATTGAAATAAAAACGAGTTTATTTATTATTTATCAATATTAAGCCTTTAGGCGAATTTCCGTATCGTATTATAATACTATTATGTCTTTTCAGTAGATATACTCGTAGTATATAGAAAATAAATATAGTTTTAATTTCATCCATCATTATTTTATAAAAGAAAAAAAAGTTAGTATTTTAGCGAAACAGTATTATTATATTTTTTATTTATTTTTAATGAACAATTTTATTGTAAAAAGTATGAAAATTTATTATCCCATTATAATAAATAATCAGAGTAACAACTATTGTAGGTATACAAATAATTAATTGGAATAGGTATCGAATTAATATTATAGCTCTAATTATTTTTACGTCTTTAATACTAGGTAGGTCGTAGGTGTATAAATTATAATTTATAATAGACATCAGATATTTTCGAACTTTTTATTAGTGGGTTCGTTATGTTGCGCTTATCAATAATATTACGTAAGTGATTTTATTTTATTTTAAATTTGTTTTTCTTTAACGTTGATAACAACGGTATGTAACCTTAAAATAATCGTATTATCGAATAAAATTTTGGTCACGGGACCCCTATAGAGTCTAGACCACTCTTGAGGGTCCGCGTACCACAATTTATATATATATATAGAACCGCTGATCTGTATGATACTATATCCTATTATTATGGTTCGACGTGAATAATGCAAGAGTCGACATTTAATTCTTACATAATATCCTTATTATACGCATTGGTCCTATATACACGATACAAATATATTTATTATAAAATAAGAAGAACGTATCACCTATAATACGAGTACATATCATATTATATACATATTTGACTTATATACGGTTCTGAAATAATCCGATGGTTTTATACGATCGTTATTCTGTGAATGATGCTATTTTAGAAAAAGCACTGCGGATACCCGTGTATTATGGTAATATGCATATTTTTATAGTAAAAGAAATATCATAAATATCCTTAGTTGGCAATTTCCGGAGGAGGAAAAAAAACTGTGAAAAAAGGTTAAAAAATCCTGTAGGATTTACTTTTATAAGGACGTTACACGGATATAATTTATGCATTATACATTTAGTAAAAGGTATATACGCTAACAATACATACACACACACTACGACTCTTTTAAAAATAATAAATAATATTTATGTTATAAATTATACTTACTTGAGATAAATTGAAAAGAAAAATACAAATATTCACCAGTGTATACAATTAGGTATATTATTATAATATGCAATTGTGTGATTATAAATTATATTATATTATTATTATTATTATCATTATTATATTGTTTGTAATTTAACTAAAAACGTATAACTTTTAATTTGAACTCGTATATTATTTGTCTCGACTCTTAAACATAATATTTTATCCAAAGTTTATAAATATTATAATAATTCTATAATATTTTCTCCCATATTTATTTAAAATGTTTATTAAACGTTTTTCTCGTAAATTTATGTCACATTTATTATTATTGTTATTGTCGTTATTTGATAAACGTTTAGTATATATTTATTCTTTGAAATAGCGCGCGTGTACAGTAAGTTTATATATAATATCCAATGAGAAAATGTTAGATTAAAGTTAAATAAAATTATTTTCACTTAAACAAACATATATAATATATTTTATGAGTTCGAACGTCATAAACTGTGCGTGTATATACATACGAATATAGAGAGCGCGTGTTTGAAAAACGGCTTGATTCTCGACGTATAACTTTTAGCACGTCTTCGTATTATTGCTATCCTACGAGGCTATTGCACATGAAATTCGAGTAGACGTACCTAGAACGAAAAGTGATGTATTATGGATTTTACACGCCACGGAACAATAAATTCAAATACTAACGCAATTTATTATTATTATCATCATCTTACTTTAGAATACTTAGAATTGAAACTTTAAACCAGTAGAAAAAAAAAAAATACTACTTACTTGCATTATTTTTGCTCGATGGGGTATAACATTTGGTACCTAAGTCGTACATCACGACATAAGTCAGAATATTAGAGTAAACGTATTTTGTATAAAATATATCCTTATATAGGTATAATACCTATTATATTGTAATATCTGTTTCAAATGTGCATTTGTACCATTAAGCCGTTGTTGTTTTCGTGTATTTTTAACCAACGGCTATTATTATTATTATTTTTTTTTCCTTTAAAAATGAAAAATAAAGATTTTAGTTTAAAAGCTTTGAACACGCAAACATTTCCGGTACACGGTTTATTTCCGCTGTATTATTTTTCACATTGCTTGCGGTATTCGCTATCAACCGATGTGTATTCAACGGAGCGTTAAGTGCGATTTATCTGCTTAATTTATTTCTTAATTTAATCGTACATTATACGAGTATAGGAGATTATATTGGGATTAGATACATTTCTATGGTAACCATTTTTATAGTTATAACCACAAAAAAAAAAAAAAAAACAACAACAACTATACTCGGGTTATTATAATGTATTATATTATATGACACGCGTGTGCGAAAATCGCACAAGCATAAAACATAAACGGCGTCATAAATTAATTGATTTATTTTTTCACAGTTGACGTATTATTTTATAATATAAAATAGGTATTACAGTTGTGATAGTAACGTTCAAAATTTCGGTCGGCTAAGAACGAAAAAATTTATATTATACCTATTGTATTGATATTTTTTTAAAAAAAAATGCTCGATGGGACGCGTTTAAATTTTGATATTCTCGAATGATATGCGTTTAAAAATATATCTAATAAATTTCTAGGTTATATTTATCGACGGTCGTAAAAAAAGAAAAAAAAACGAGTGATAATGAAATAAATGTATCAGACTTTAAAGCCGCGTGTCTTAAAATAATGATAAATGGAAAATTTTCAAAATAAAAATTAGTTTTACAACTTATATTTATCATCCGATAAAATGAATTATTATGAATTATGATTGTAAATTAAATCGATAATATTTATCATAATTTCAACTTTAAATTTATAATAATACATATATATTATTATTACTTAACCGAGACAAGTATAAGTACGAATATTTTGGTTTATCTTAAAACTCGTAGCAAATACGAGTAACGGGACTTTCTCGTACCATCGTGAAACGTAAAACTGCGCACACTGAATGAAGCTTTTAGTATTAGAATATATTTTGTTCAAAGATAAAACTAATATTTATTTTAATATTTAAACTTATAAGTTTAAAACGGCGAGAGATTTTCGTTAATATAATTTTATTATCACGTATAGATAAAAAAATATTTTTTCGTTTCAGAAATACAATTAGACGATACACTTTCATAATAATTGGTATTAACATTAATTATTTATCATATATATTACATTACCTATTAATTAGTCACCTATATTATAAACGATGACTTGGAAATTTATTGTGATAAATAATTTATATATTATTTAAATAGAATTAATTGCATTTTAAATTGCATTTTTTTTTTTTTTTTTTTTTTGATACAACGAATGTTGTACTTTCATTTAGGAAAGTTATTAAATAAGCATTAATATAATTATATATTATACCAACAACTTTAAATGGTAATGAACATTTAACCACTTTTTTATTCGTAAAGTTGTAAGATAACAAATATTTTTATGAGTTAGATTAAATCGTATATAATTATTATATTTGCTATATATAATATAGTCTTACTATTATCATTTGTTTTCTTTATAAACGTTTGTAGTGCAATAGTAGTAATAGTAAAATAATGAAACATTACATATTATCTATAATAAATTATGTTAATATCGTATACAATATATTTTGCGCGGAGGGGAAAAAAATTAAGAATGCTATATTTTTTTTTTTTTTATGGAATTATTCGTTTAAAAAATGAAGATTATGTCATATTTTGAGAAATTGTAAGCTATGTAGTAAATTTTGGCACTTATTAAATTCCAAAACTTTTATTCTAAGCATTAAGGTTTACTTATACAGTTATGAAATATAATATGAAAAATTCAACGTCTTTATTTTAAAACTTAATATTTATATATATATATATTGAATATATAAGAGAGGATAACCAAAGACACCAAAATTGTGTTGTGGGGGTGAACTGCGTGAAGACAAACGTACATTTTTATATCGTATAAATTTATTAATTAAGAAAATTAAGTAGAAACATCATTTAACCATTAAAGTTACGGAAATTCTTTGAAAATATGATTATTATATACACTATCAGAAATAATGTTCTAAAATTAGTTATTATTATATGAATTAAAGATTATAATCGTTAATTTTCTTATTTAATAATACTATTGTAATTTAATAAATTACCGTATTATTATAATGGAGTTTCAACTATATTCGGGTTCCAAAATCAGTCTGTACTTGACACATACATTTCCGTAACCCATTTAAATTTAAATTATAAATCTATCCACAGATCTATAAAAGAAGTAGGTAGTCCCATAAAATATTTCTCTTTGTTTGTAAAAATCGATTAAGAAATGACAAAACTGTCAAGGGCATAAAATATTCCCTAGAAGATTAGTATTTAAGATAAATGGAAAAACTTGCATTTTACTATAAATTATATATATATATATAATATCATAAGTTCATAACAAACAATTAATAAGAATATAGTCAACATAGGAATGAAAAACGAATACACCAATCAATTGGAATTTATTATGGTACCTCGTACCTAGTAAAAAATTAGAATATTGTATTCGTAATAAAAATGGAAAATGTCTAAATATGGCAGACGTTTCAAAATATTATAATATTTAAATTAAATAAATAAATAAATAAATATTTAAATAAAATTGATCTCATTATTAATTCAAATCTATTGGAATTTAAATCGAATTTGAATTTACGGAAAAAAAATTATAAATTACAATATTTTATCTTTTATTGAAATATAAATTGTATGTTCTTTGGGAATTTTAAACATCCGAGTTATTGATAATTAATATGACGAATAAAAAATTATCTATAATATGTTGCAAGTGTATATGAATATTTAAAAACTATAATATTAAATATTATTATGTTATATTAACTGAAATAATATCGAAACAAAATCGGTTTCTATAATTTTTTCAAATAACGTATTTTTGTCTTGTTTCTATTTATTTTTTGACAAAGTTATTCTTTCGTTTATGATAACGGATATTATGAAATGAAAAATACAATTGAATTTAAAAGGTTTCGTACGCTTAGAGCAAAATCCATAATATTTATGAAATTTAAACAGTTGATATTATCTGACGTATGTAAATTCCGATCGAAAATTTCGTCCCGAAAGATTTACAGTCAAAAAAGAGTACCTACAATGCATGCAAATTATATGTTAGGAAATATGTTTTATAATATAATATATTATTATTATTTAGTAGTTTTATCAATAGGTTTGATTTTATTAGTAGTAGTGTTAACTTTATGGAAAATTTTACAATTTAAATAATCAAATATATTGAACATCCGAAATTAACACTCGTTAACTTGAAGGATTGATTTCAACAATTCTTTTTGTCGGTAGTTGTATCGAAGCAGAATTTAACATTCCATAAAATGTTTCTAAATGAAAGTGGGACACTAAAATTCGATAAGACATTTGTCTCTAACTATATTATTGTTTGTATACATTTAGTAAAATTGTATTTTTAAATTTTCAGAGTTTTATGTTCAAATAATATTGACTTTTAAAGCCCGTATCAGTAGGATTTTCAACTATAAAATCTACGAGAAGTGGGATGAGTAGCTTGACAATATGGCGTAATGTTTACACTCGTAAGTTTTACAAAATTAATACATGGACGATTCAAACGGTAGATTTTAAACTTTTTTGACGTTCAATATCTTAATATTAATCAGCGTCATAAATCGTCTTTTATTTTTTTAAGTCATACAATAATTTTTAATTAAATACTCGTATAAGAGTACATTACTATAATAATTTTAATAAATTATAAATATATGGGTAAAAAAAAAATTAATATATTTATTATTTTTCTAATTTTAAATGTATAAGTAAATTTTAATAATAAATAGTGTTATTATTATCATCTATTTATTTAAATATGAAAATTACAATAACATTTAAAAATAATTATTACAGTTTTGGATTTTGTAAAACGTTACACCTACCTACCTATATTATTTTTCATTATTCATATTATTTTTAAACAAAAAAAAAAAATCAAAATTCTAAGAGTTTTCTCATCAATAACGGGAGTTGAAAACTTACGATTTTTTTTTCCTTTTCATAAAATAATACAGAAAAGAATTTAGTGAAAAATCAATTATGATGGACTCGAAACTTATTTAAGATCACCCTGATTTAAAAGTTATGACAAAAAGCTTATACTTGGGAACTATATAGAATACTTAGCACAATGATCAATGATGTCGCTTGAGCTAGGGCTCAGTTGTCGTCAGTGAAGTAGACCGGTGGTTTTAAGGTAGAAAAAATATTAATAGTTTCAAAAATTATATGATTTATTGATTTAGTATGAGAAAACTTATTAACGTGATTTTTTTTTATAATAATAATAATTTTTATGATAATTTAATGATAATTTTTATAATAAATTGATCAATCACGCATAAAAAATTAACGGTAATTAAATTATAATTTAAAATGATAATAAAAAAAAATTAAACATTTATGTACCTCATATTATTATATATTATGGTAATATGGTGTGTAACAATAACTGATTCGATACATGTTATAATATTACGATTCGTAGTCTAAATTAAAAACAAATCATAATAACAATTGATCTATTTACTAAAGTTTGTGTTTTGCGTATATTTCGAAACAAATTTATTCGGGCAGTTATTATTATAAACGTATTATAAAACTTTTAAACTAAAAATAAAATCCGGACTTAATGTATTTAAATCGAATATTTAATGTTAGTTAGATCTACATATAAAAATAGCAATAAAAGACAATATAACAATTTGTGTTTTTAAACAGGCCCATTTAATTAACTTTTAAATAAAGAAAATTTACCGATTAAAAGCGTTTTCTCGTTTCGTATAAAAATTCCGCCACTTAAGCCCATCGCGTTCACTCATTGTTTACTTTCTATAAGAAAATAAATAATTCTTCATTGCTATTTTTATAGTTCATAATAATTATTTTAACGTGGATATATACCTAATTGATGATGATTGACAAAAATTTTTGAAAATTGCATCGAAGTTTAAATACAATATTACTTAACTAGGGTTCCAAATAAGAAGAGCTAATACACAGCTGCTATGTAAGGGATACACGTCTTAAGAAGATAGTGTTGAAATTTGATTAAAATTTGATTGCTATGAGAAATCATTATATTCAAAAAACGATTCTGAGTGAATTGCTGACAGATTTGGGTATTTAGTTGACTCATTTAGGGGTTTTATGAAAAATTATTTTATTGAACGTAGAGACTGTTAAATGAAAATTTTTAATTAATACATAGGTATATTATCTGACGAAATTCACTTTAAATTTCAATTTTAATTAGAACTCGACACTATCTTATTTAGACTTGTATTCTTTTCACAGCGGTCGCAGCTCTATTCTTTTGACATTTGATAGCATAATATTAATATTATTTTCATATCGGTATATCTTATGCCCAAATAATAAACTAAAAAAAATGCAGTGAATTTTTTTTTTTTAGTTTTCAGGGGAAATGTTTTACAGGTATACATAAATATAAGTACTTTAAGTAAAAATATAGGTAACTGTAGAATGATGACACATTACGTATAAAACGTGTATAAACTATCTGAGTAGGATGTAGTGCAAAAATAAAAATATTCACGTTATATTTTTGACAAATAAAATGTACTCTCGGGAGAATAAAATGTCGTACCAAATTTAAAATAAAACCCCACAATGTAAGATAATATGTAACAGGTTATTGAAATTAATATAACGAGTTAAGTAAAAATAAAACAGACATTTCATGTCTGTCAGCTCGTGATATTTATATTCATAATACGTAACGTTTACTCGATTGTATTTTTTGTACCATATATTTTTTATAATAATAATAATATAATATAGTATTCTTAGTATAGCTGAAGAACTCCTGACAGAATTTATTTTATATTTTATATTCGAATCGTCTCGAAATTGGATTTTTTTAACATCAATCAAAATATTTTAATGAATGTTAGTTTTCAATATATATAAATAAGAAAATATAATATCTAATATCTATAAAAACTGATAACGGTATAATCATTTTCTTATACTCGTGGATAAATAATACTGTTTATTCAATTACTTGATTTTCATTTTTCCATTGTTTTTCGGTAAATGGAATATGACACAACAAAAGAGAAAAATGATACAAATTATTTTAAATTTTTATATAATAATGTACAATATAGCTGATATTTATTTAATTTTCTTTTTCTTTTTTCTTTTTTTTTAGAATTGAAAATACATTTTTTTTATAACTTATTTTTATCTTGGCTGTTATTATCATGACATTGTATTTTTATGTTTAATCAACTTTTATTGATAATAAACTTGAAACATTTTTATTATATAACTTTAAATATTATATTAATATTGATTTTATTTTAACCATATTTTTGAATTTTAAGGTTTACTATATTAAAATAATATTTTTCAAGTACATTAAATAGTAGTTTTGAAGTTGGAACAATTAATATGATTATTATTTTATGAATTTCTATAATATAAAATTAAATTATTAGAGCTATATAAAGTCATTAAGTCAAACATTAATATAGTTAAAAAAATTAATTAATACGTCATTTTAAAGTGAAAATAGAAAAAAATTAACTTAACTTATTCAAGAAGAACGGTATTCTTTTTTTTTAATTAAATAAACTAGAAATTATAGTCCTTTAAATTTAAATTATAATAGACAATTTTATTACGAGTACATGACACGAATTTAAATTAGATAAAATGTATATGTCATTTACAAAATATGAATAGTAATAATATTAAATTCCTTTTTATTTTTTTAAGCCGGAGTAATGTGTAAAAATATTAAATTGAACAATAAGTAATATAATATAATAATTAGTCCATATAATATTATATTCTGTTAAAACGTGAATATATATTCATCGGGGATATTTAAACTTTTTATTTCTCGATTCTCTTATGACTATAATATGAAAATTGTATCGTGTTATTATATTTTAATTATAAATAAGTTATCATCGTATAAACAATTAACAATATTTAACTAATAATATTTCAAACAGACGTTCTCATTAATCAATCGTAAAATATATAATATAAATTATGCACGACAATAATAATATGTTATTGGTTTATTATTACATTATAATATTATATCTTCACATTTTACCGCGATATTTACGCAAACATATTATAATGGATCGATTTAAATATAATATATAATCAAATTAATATGTCACTTTTACCTCTCTTGGTTCGCGTCAATTGATTTATGTAAACACACAATTATTGTTCGGTACAATAATATAATAATAATATATTCGAAATACAATCAAACGCCATTATTCAAAATTATATTCATAAATTTAAGTTATGGACATGCGTAGTTCATAAATCATTATAGTTATCGAATATTATATTTATGTATTGTACTCGTATTATACGCCATCAAAACAACTTTCACGAAGGTTTTATAGCTTGCAGTAATTCTCTCTATTGCTTTAGTGAAATTTAATATCGGAAAATGCCATATTATATCGTTATGAAAACAAATGTTTTTTTTTTTTTTCTTCTTCTTCCATTTGCTTTCAGTAGCATACGTTGCACAATTACTCAAAGTGTTACCAACAAATATTTTTTCACCGTACGTACATATTTCACACACACGTCCTTTTTTTTTGTGTGTGTTTTTGTTTTTGTTCTTATATAGGTACTTTTATTGTAGAAATGAACGGTCTTAATAATTTCCAAACACCTATAAATAAAATGTTATTCTCTTCGCCCTTCGCAGTCATGTGACCTATACTACAAATTGCGTTTGCAATCTATTATTTAAGAAAAACACAGGTAGACGCGTTACGTTATGAATGGTTAACCCAATCGGACAGTTTTACAACATATACACCTGTACGGTATTCCTTTGCTGGAACAAAATATTTTTCATCTCCTTCGTCTGAGGGGCCTGCAGTTTCGAAAACTTTTCTCGAATAATATTATAAATATTAAAAAAAAATTGTAACCGCGTTAATGCAGAACACACGCTATATTGTTATATATAGTTGGTATAACGAAGGATTTATTTAATTATTTATAGACATAAAATATAAATATTATGCAAAATAGATCGTCAAAACAGACACGTGGATAATAATAATAATAATGTTGTTTTATTATTGTTCAAAAACATGGAAGTACAAATTTATTTATATAACAGGTTAGTCGTTGACGAGAATATTTACTTGTTCATCAGAGTCCTTTTGTGTGTAAAAGCACGAAGCACGATAGTAGCGCACCCAGCACGATGTTATAAACAACACGATGTTTAATGTACAGATTTCTATAATATTGTGGATATCAAAGGACACGATCTTAATACAAATAATATTGTATAAACTTAAATATTTCTTGTACGGGTGAACAAGTTTTGCAATTAATTATTCTATATACAAACTGTATATTATTATATTACAATAACGTGGAATCGAATTATATTTCTCCTGGTTTTATTCTGTATAGTTTAAATCATTCGTATAATAATATACGAATATGACAATATGTTTTTGTTCGTAAAATCGGAAATTTTTTGAATTTTTAAATTTATTTAAATTATCAAATTTATTTGAATTTTGAAATTTTTAAAAATTTTGAAATTTTTTGAATTTTCAAATTTATTTATACAACTATATACGCATTTTATATATTATGTATTCATATTATATATTATAAACTCGCATTTGCTATTATAATTTATTTTTTCTGTTTTCCACCGCGTAATGTCATCAAAAGCCCAAAAGTTATTTGGTCTGTCATGAAACACATTTATATATGAAACGCTGCGCGGAATGTGGAATTTTAGTGTTTTAAACAGTGAAGGATTTCTGAATATTCATAATCCTTTTAAACTACAAGGCACGTCGTTTAAAATATTATGCGTTCTTAGAAAATATGTAATAACTATATGGGTACTATATGATATTCCTTGTATACTCGTATGTGAATTTTCTACTTTTAAATACGCTATAAGATATAATTATTCTTAATCGTTCCTTTATTGTAACACTCAATTTATAATTTTTTTTTTTTTTTTTAACTTTTCTCGTTCGGTATTAATTTTTATTTGTTAATTCACTTCAATTTGTACGTGCGAAATTATTATTTTATCTATACATTTATTTTGATTTTTAATTTTATGTGTCCATTATTTTTTTAATGCAAGGAAAAAAAATAAAATCCAATTTAATCACAAAATATATTAATTATTTCTTATATTATTATTATTTTATATTTAACTAGTAGGTAAATAAACATATACTTATTTCATATAAATATTAGTAAATTTAATTTGTAAGTAATAACTAGAGCTCGGATTTATATGTAGGTATTAAAAAAAATGAAAATATGGAAAAATTGTATACTTTGATAAAAATGCATTTAAAGATTTATTTTTCAACTTGAAGATTGGAATATCCGCAGATATAAAAGCACGACAAAGATCGGAATTAAACGACGATTTTGTAGAACCCGAAGAAATGGCCTGAGAAAAACGACTAGAATTATTTTGTGGGTGTACTTTTGGAAGATGAAATTAAGATAAGTTTACATTATACGGTTGGCCAATTATACATTCCTACAATATCGTATATTATCAATATTGTTTAAATATGTAGGAAAAATGGAATTATTGATAAATATGTAAAAATATGTAATATCTATACAAGTATTATAGTTCATTTTATTTTAAATCTATGGAAACGAATTTATCACTTGCCTAAATTTAATTATCTAGTTACAGTAAAAATATGTATTTACAAATTCAAATTCTAAACCATCGTTACATTATTTGTTTTTCAAATTTCTAAATTTCAATCATTTATATGGATATGTAATTCAACGTCGGTAGAGGATTGTAAGATTAACTTAGATATAATACCGAATACACAATGATATTTTCGTAATTTTTTTTTTCAATTGTTTATATGGTATATAGTTTGCTCACGTATAGTTTATTGTTTCATTTAAAGATATGTTATTACGATAAAACAAATAAAATGTATAAAACATAATAATAAAGATTTTTCTTCGAATTATACAAACATGATATTTATATATAATTTGATATGTAGTTATATTATATTGAAATATTCGTTGTATAAATATTATGTAACATTTATTTTTATTATATTAAAAATAAATATGTAACTACACAAATATTTAAATATTTATTATAATAACACGTGTATAACTCTACATATAATGACTCATATAAATTATATTATTATATTGGTAATTACCAATTACCATTTCTATACCATTATAATTTAAATTTAATGTAGGTATAGGTATTAGTTCATATTGTTCATAATTTATATTTAGGTACATAATATGATAATATTATTTAAAGTCGTTTGTTTTCTTGATTAATAATTTCTTATAAACGTAGTATCGGTACTATGAGAATAACTCTATAAAAAATGATTTTCGCTAATTATTGTATAGTCGAGGGCATAATATAATAAACTTTATTTGTACGAGTAATAATTTTAAAAAATATTGTTCTCAATAAATATTTTACAAAATTAAATTTAGTAAATCCGAAAACATTTTAAAGTTTTTTCTCAATCATATAAATGAGCGCGGAATACTTTTATATTTGTTTTGCAGTAATTTTAAAAACAACATTTAACATTCAGTGCCTACGGATTTGCTTATGTAAATATTTTCCAACAAACGAATTATTTATATTTATATTTCTGCTCACATTTATGATGTTTTGAAATTCAAATATTCCGCGTATTTTTGTAAAAAAAAATATTATATCATTATTTTTCCTTTTTGTTTTTACATATACTACCCCCGAGCTCGTGCTTTCATATTATGTTAGATTTTCTATGAATTTACGTGATTAAACGGTTACATCTAACGTAAAATTTAATAATTTTATCCTCTAGTATACGCGAAGGATAATTGTAAGTAGTAACGATATAATTAAATAATAATTAGAAAATTATATAATATATAGGAATATAATAATATAAAATAGTTAGAAAAAAAATTTAGTAAATAAATAAAATAAAATTTATTCGGATTTGATTATTTATTCTTACGTATAAAGGCATTTATTTGAAAAGATTAAATTAAAAAAATTAATAGGATTTTTCGTAATTATTCTAAAATCGTAACGAGTTATTGCTGGTAAAGATAAGTAGACGTTCTAATTAAATTTGTGTTTCGTTTAATTTATATTATTATTATATTATAATCGTTATCCAAATTAATATAAAAAAAAAAAAATAATTCTAAATTATTTTTTATAATCTACAATTAACGGCATATATCGATGATTGTTCAAAGCGTTTTTGTATTATTTTTTTTTTTTTTTAAATATTAAATTCCATTTTTGTGTTCGAGCGAGTGTCTTTGAAAACATCGGATGACTTAAAAATAATATTCGTATAAATTCCATTTTCAATTAAATATTTACCATCGTACTCGTATACGACCGATAATTTTTATACGGTTCCGTTGGAAAAACAATTGAAAATTACAGGACAAAACTTAAATAAATAAAATATAATACCTCTTTGGGCGGTTACCTATACCTAAATTTTATACGCAATGTCCCTCCGTATGATGTACACGGATTTATGGTCACGTTTACGGATAAAACGTTAAATGATGGTATCAGTCGTACGACCAGATACGAGCAAATTAGGCGAACCTCATAAATAATTATTATACCTCGTGCATTGTAACAATACATACTTAGATGTAATGTTTAACATAATATATTATTATTATTATGACTGCACGCATATATTATATCTTCAGACACAATTCGAGATTTAGTTGTGAAATAACATTTTGTTCCTTCGCCGAGACTGAGAACATAATACTCGTATATAATAATATTATTTACATTCTACTGCTATGGTATTAAATGCATATTATTATGTTTATAAGTGATGATGATAATATATTTTAACTAATAATATTCAAAGATTGGCATCATCATTTCATACATAAAATCGAGTCCAATAGTCCATATTTTATATACAGAATCCTGGTGATGGCATAAATACGAAGAATCAAAGATCAAACGTTTTATTCGAACATATAATAATAATAATAATAATAATAATAATATTATTATAAACAAGTAAAATAAAGTCCAGTTATAGTTTTAAACATTGTCTTTTTAGATTTTATATAACGTTTTATTCCACCTCGTATTCCATTTCTTCGCCGTCAGCTTCCCCCAAATCATTTATTTTCAAGGCCGCTCTCCCCTCGGACGCACTTACCAAATCTTTATTGATCCGCTTTAACCACGGTAACAGTTTTAGAACCTTCGGCTTGAACGTAATCGGACTGTCGTCGAAATCGTTATTTGACACCACCAACGTTTTTAGCGATTTCAGACATGTTAATTTGATTAGCTCGTTTATGTCATTTAAACGGTTCTCCCTGAAATAATTAATCATAAACTGTAGCGTAGTACTCGGTGGAGAGGTATTTATATACGAAGAAGAGATAAATTATGTGCCTATAACTAAGGTGTATTATTAAATTGTTCATTCTTATGTTATTAAATAATATTTTAATTCTTACAAATTTTGTAAATTAGAAAAATAAATACATTACAAAAAAAAAAAAAAAAAAATGTTATTATAGATAAATGCTCATTATAGAAAAAACGTAATGCATAATTAAATTAAAATCAAAAAATAAATATAATAAAATTTTAGTTTCTAAATAATTTAATAAACGGTTCGTTCGAATGCAATTAAATGATCGTTACTAATATAAATTTCATATACAAATATGTGTTTGATACTATTAGTAGTTAGCACTGATGGTTATAAATTTTAAATTTATAAAAAAACAAATTCTATTATTTATATCGAAAAAATAAAGGAATATTATATTACGTATATATATATATAAAAAAAAAAAAAAACGATAGAGATATTTTCGTGTACGAGTAAATCAGAGAAAATGTTTTTTGCGTGTTGTTTGTTTTATGAAATTATATTGTTCTACGGGGACAACTTTTTTTATTAATATAATTCAATTTTTGTTAATTACGACGAAAGTGATTTTAATTTATTTAATTAAATTTTTTTTTTTTAATAATTAATAATTTTTAATTGGTTTTTTAACGATTTTTATACCTAAGTAATGATATTAATATAACACAAATGCATCTACAAATTTAAAAAAAAAACTAATCTTTTAATTATTGACGATAAAATAAAATTATTGTTTCTCTTATTTTTTTTTTTATTTAAGAGCTTTACCTAATTGATGTTTTCATATTTCATATTATATACAATCGCTAAAATATATTTTATCAATAACTACTTAAAAATGGATTTTTAATATTTTCCATCATGAGTTTTATGTAATTGATGTCGTCGTATCGCCACACGATCCTCTTTTCACTCGTTATACAAATAAATGAATAACGTATAAAAATCAAATTTATTTAATAATTTTACGCCTCCCGTCACTTTTTACACATAATAACATAAAATATATGTCAATAAAATAAAATGTAATGTAAATATTACAAATATAGAATAAAATACGAGAAGAATAAATAATAACCTAACCTCGCGTATCACAAATATAACATTACACTATACATTATATACGAACACGGATAACTTAATTTATATTAATTTTATTATTTTTTTTTAATTTTCAGATAACCATTTATCCATATGACTCTAAAGTGCAATTGGACTTACCTTAAATTCAAGTATGTCAAGTAATGTAGACTGTCGGTAATGCCATCCAAGTTTGATATATTGTTACTGCGCAAGTACAAATACGTTAAATTTTGTAAATTCGATATTCCGTTCAGATTTTTTATTTTGTTGTAACTCTATAATTATAACGATGTTACATTATAAATATTAATTAACATTAAAACATCACGTGATGTATTAAGTATTTAATCAAATTACCAAATATAAAACTCGTAATTTGATCGACACTAACGTGATTTGTTCGATCGATTCCAAAGCGTTTCTGGATAATGACAAAACGGAAAGGTTCGGACAATCGATATCGTTACAATAGCTGCTCTCATTAGAGTCTTTATGCAATTTTTGGATTACATTTTTTATTCTGTTATCTAAAACGATATAAGATGGTATAGTAACACAATAAATATCATATAAAACATTAAACGTCTATAAATTTATTCGAATTATATTGTGTTGTAAAAATATTTGTTATTGTTATGCTCATGACTTATGAGTTATGAAATTTCATTAAATCTTCATGAATATAATAATTAAAGGATAAAATACATTGTTGTTAAGTATATAAATTCGATACTTTGAAAATTATTAAGTAATATCGAGTATTGTTATTACAATTTATTCACAAAATTTAAATGATAAAAAAATTTTGATAAATAATAGTTACACATAGGAAACAGATTTAAACTTTGAATGTAGTGCTAATTTATGGTTGTCATCGTAGAGTGTCATGATTCATAAATACATGATGTATTATATTATTTACGTATACATATTATTAATTTTTGGTTTTGTTATAAAACAATTTTTTTTTTTTACAATTTATGGACGTCACCACGTTACTGGGATAGTACTTTTTTGTTTGTTGTTTCGTGTAGGTATATCATCATATATTATTATGACCAAGCAAGTGCAAATCGATATTTGATATAAAAAAAAAATAAAAAAAAAAAAAATACTCATTTCCCACACAAAAAAATATAAAATGAAAATAATATTCTAATTTCATCTAAAAATACGATAAATAATGCATTAAAATTTAAAACATAATTTTTAAAACTAAATGAGACAGACAAGCATTCCCGAATATATGTTCGATTTTTTCCCCAGATATTATAAGATATGTTTATAATAGGTTATCGATTTTTTAGAAGAAAGTGTGGCTTTTAAAAATTAATATTTCCAAAATATATTTATTTTTTCTTCGACTCTTTTAAAAATGTATACGTTTTACAATACAATAAATATATGTAATATATTTAGTTTTTTTTTAAGGTGAAACGTTATCTTTCTTTAACTTCTATATTAAAATATTGTGTATTTAGGTGTATTATACATAACATACATATATTTTTGAAAATTTTCTATACAATAAATCACCTCTAATTATTAATAATTTAGATTCTCGTGGTAATCAACGTAGTGGAATAGAGTTTATTTGTTCTCTCGTTCCGATATAGTATTATTGAATTAATTGTAATTTTATAAACCAATCGACTAAATTGTTAAAATTTAAAATTCATTACGTTATACGGTTAATTTTCTTTATACTATACCTAGCTATATTACATTACGTTCTATACGATAAATTGAAAACATTCATAAAACGAACCGTATACAATTTGTATAATGGACTTTCGAGTCAAATAGAAATTAATATTGTATCTATTGGAACAAAAATATGTAGGTAAGTTATTTTCTATATATTATATATAATAGCAATTTTTCATTAATTAATATTGTACAAATATAGAATTTCATTAGGATGAGTGATATTTAATTATTGTATTATTTATATCTCTCGACTTGATATATTATGATAATTCGCGGGTGCGCGTGAAAAAGGTGTTAAGTCACAGTTATACAATTTTTCAGGAGGTCAAAAACAAACTTTGACTAAAAACGCCAGATCGGCATTTTGATATATATTATTTTAGTAGGTACTACATGATTCTGTAAGTTGTTCTTAATCATCTAGCATAATTTTTATATTTAAAATTTAAACATTTAAACCTTTAAATTAACATTTATAAAAATAAAATGGACATAACTTATTATGCACATCAATTTTCATATGTTTCAGTGACTTAACTTATTTGACATTACGTCAATGGTCGACTTATAGCTTTTATCTCATAGGTTAAGTGGACTTAACTTACTTAACACAATATTTTTGTGAGGTGTAATACAAGTTAAGTGGACTTAACTTTTTTTACACGACTTAAGTCCACTTAACCTACTACCCGACTACATTTTAAGTTACAATATAGGTTAAGTCACTCCATGATTTATTGACACAACTTAAAATACACGAAATATGGAAAAATCGTTACTTAACCTAAGACTCACATTGAAATTATACATTCAATATTGTATATATTCACTTAACATATCTTACACAAAAGATGGAGTTTTTTTTCTGCATTTTTTGATGTAAATAACTCATTTTTCGATATTTTGTGACTTAACACCTTTTTCACGCGCACCCGCGAATTATTATCGATTTAAATAAATTTCGTAATATGAAAATAAAATTGGATAATTTTATTCAAATATCGTATATAATGTGTTTCGTGATGAAATTGGAATATGTATTGGAATTTAATCGAAAAATTAAGAATAATATTGAGACGTAATAAAGCATCAAATTTTAAAACTCTATTACCGGTATTGGTTTATAAACACACACGTTAATTATTATTCGTGTTAAATTTTCTTCGTAAACGGATAATTTTATTTAAAATGAATTTTTATTAGTATCGTCGTCGGTTTATTGCTGTAGGAAAATATTGCCAACTGCAATATAACCTTAAAATTTATAATAAAAATTTTTTCTCAAATATCAGAACGACGTTGAATTTACGAGGACAACGACTGTATTATACCATTATGTAGTTTATTGTATACCATATTTCATTTAATATTTTTCAATGATAAAAAATACCTACGAGGATAATATTTTAATAAACTATAGACAAAAAAATATTTTAACGCCATAAAAATTTATAATATTAACCTTAATGCGATAGGAATTATGTTTTACATATTTTAATATACGTCATATTATTATATATTAATATTATACATGCGTTGTGTTAAAATCGTCGTGTCGTAATTGTATCGTATCGTACATTATAGTACCTATTTATAAACTGCTATACGAAAAAACAGATATAGATAGTAATTTCCGTATTCCCTCGCGTTTTGTTCCGTCGTCTTTTATTTTCATCTCTGGTTTATAATATATTAATTTTAAACCGTTTTTAACGGGTTTATTCGATTTCCCATCTACAAAGTCGAATATCTGTCAAAGGATTTAATCCTTTTTGAAATGCGATTCACGTTTATATATAAATACATATATTAATACATTAAAATCGTAGCGCCGAAAGCGATGAAGTTTGACCAAAACAGAATAATAATATCGTGTTTACAGGTACCTACACAAACGTTATAATAATAATTGTATTAATAATTTATAATTTCAACGTCTAAAATATTATCTCATCGATATGGTAAATATCAAATAATATTTTAAAACACGTTGAATATTCATATAATTACACGTCCAAGAACGTCTCAGACATATCAAAGACGTAGGCAGTGGCGTATATAGAAATTATATTCTCTATGGGCTAATTTTTTTATTACTTACATAAATTACTAAATATAATGTATGATAGGAATGGGCAGGTTTGTACAGTCAATAGTAAAAGTTATAAGTATTTAAAAAAATATTATGTAAATATAATTTTTATATTTCTTTAAAATGTTTGAAATTTATAATTTTATAATAAATAATAATATAAAGCACAATGATTAGGGTAGGTAATTATAAATTTGTTAGATTGTTAAAAAGAAAATTATAAAAACTAAATACCTATTAAAATTATTAAAATATAACCTAGGTAATATTTCACTATGGGCGCGGGCCCAGAGTGCCCCTCCCTTATATACGCCGCTGGACGTAGGTATAGCATAATATTATGGTTAATGGTTATTGGTTATGGTATCGGGTATACACGGTTATAATATTTATCATATTATTCAAACTAGGTGCTGATATGGTGTTTCGCGTAAAAAAATTTGGAACGCGTTTCAATAGAAAGAAGGCGAAAAATTGACCGCGAAATGTGGCATTTTCGAAGACGTATGAGGTACGACCGACGATAGAATTTATAAATTAAAAGTAAGGAAAAAAGCAAAGACTCGATAAGTTAGCGTTTTATATATATATTATATAGATTCAAAAGACGCTGTAATAATAATTATAATAATAATATTATTTTTATTATTATTACATCAAAATTAAAACGCCATTCGTCCATCGTGGTTATGCAAAACAAGTAACGTGTATTTTTTTTAAATTTTTCGTTCTTCTCAATACCGACAGATGGCGTTGTATATTATTATTAGAAAATGTCAATAAAAAAAATAATTATGTAACAATAATATAATGTATATTATAATGTTTAAAAACAAAAAGTTTGGTAACTTGATATAAAGATACGAGTGCATTATATGCTAAATAATATAACGTAGGATTTAAAACTTTTATGCGAGGGAAGCCGCGTTATTACAAATTATTGATAAATTATTCAACACGATAACGATGTTATAATAAATAAATAAAACTTTTTGTCGAAATGAAAAAGATTTTAGGAATAAGCGTGTGATTTTATATAATATATTTGGTGTTTACAAAAAAATTTGTTTTCGTGTTATGTAAAATCGAAAAAAAATTTAACTGAACACGGAAGAAATATAATAAAAATGCGAATTCTACACAAATGCCAATATAATGTTGTAAATTAGTTGTTTATTATTCGGAATATTCAATATCTAAAGTTTAGCAAGAAAGTTGTATGAATATTTTGTATACATTTTACATAAGTATTTTTAAAAGAAATAAATTAAGAAATTTGAAATTGTCGCGTTAAATTTTAAAAATGGGAAAATATTGCCTGAAAAATTACCATAATACGAGTATTTTTTTTTTTATCGTATTCCTTTCCCTAAGATTCGTTAAAATCGTAGTCATATTCTGAAAGTTATTCTTCCAGTACATTAATACTCGTATACATAAAAATGCGAATAATTTAAACTAAACGAACGATTAGGCTTAAGTAGTATGAGTAATATCCTTAATTTTTATTTATTTATTATAGTCATAACTAACTTATCTTTAAAAATTGTATATCATAAGTATCTGTAAACTATAATTACCTACTATTATAATATAGTTTAAATTGATAAAAAAACGTTTTTTCTATATTCAAATTAACAATTTCAATTTACAAAATAATAATATAAAAATATCTTATAAGTGTACAATTTTTTTCTTATAAATTATAAATTTACAAGTAATGATATAATTTTATCAATCGTAAAAATATCAATTATTAAAACTATAAAGAAGTTAACGAACTGACCCGTATTTATATTTATGTTATATTGCCAACTGTACGATCGGCGTAGTTGGATATATTTAAAATTTAATATTAATATGATAGTGCTTGTAGAATATTAATAATTTTATAAAATGTAAATTCCTTGATCGTTTTGATGTGATATGATATTACAGTTGGAAATTATATTCTAATTATTTAAAAAATATTCTAATCGTATGTGTAATTATTTATTTAACGACGCGATTGGATAAATTAGAAAAATAAAATTAGTCCATCGAGTTAAAAAACCTCGTGTTATAAAAAATTACGTTTCAACGTCGTATTATACAAAAATATAAAAGTAGGTATACCTATAAAAGGAAACTTGTTTTCTTCTAATATTATTTTACTGTATAGTACCTAAATACTAAAAATATTTAGGGGAGTGTTTATTTTTTTATTTTTTTTTTTAATAAATGGAATATCATTAGTTTTACCACGGAAGCAATAACAATTTGTATTAGTCGAAGAGGAAAAAAAAATGTTAAGTAATTTACAAAATCGCGTTTTATGAAATACGTATAATAAATTTTTTATAATCATTTCATAATATTTGATAGGTACTTCTCTCCTAGTTTAATAAAATCCCATTTCGAATTATTATTATTTCATTATTGTTATTTGTGTACAAATATAATATATTATATCGTTTAACAAAAGGGTAAACCGGAAATTTCTTAACCGTTCTGCGCAAATGACAGCAATCGGACGCACGTATCGCGTATATAATAATAATAATAATAATAATAATAATAATAAACGCGTTCATAGTGCACCTGGAAAAGCATCCCGCGGGGTCCTAAGTATTATAATAATATTATATTTTTTTATTATTATAATAATATTAATCGATAACCGATCGCGTTTCCGTGGGACTGACTATCGGATTATGCGCTTCGGGCGATAATGTTAATTAATGAAAAAATGTCAGTCACGGCTTGTATGTATACATGCTATATAATATAGGTACGTAATATAAATTATAAATTATTATAATATATATTTTTTTTTAAGTATATACTTACAATTACGAAATTTAATGTATATAATATTATTCTCCACGGTCGCATAAAAGAAAACGTAATAATACAATCCGTGAAATATATTACGTGTTGTATAACTATCGTGTTATATATTAATATATTATGAACCCATGATATAATTGTACGTTTGAAAGTCAAATAAAATAATTATTTCATATTTTGTGTAGGTATACGTATACAAAACGAAACGTAAGAAAGTAGAGCCCACAAGTTGCAAATCGTATTCGACTATATTATACGGGGGAAAGGGATACAAATTTTAATTATATATAGTCAAAAAAAAAAAAAAAATTGAAAAAATTGAAAAAATTGAAAAAATGAAATAGAATACTTAAAAAAATAAAAATAAAATTTTATTATTTTACTTTTGACCTTATTATAAAACGATTTTGAAAGACGTGTACGATTTTTGTTTATTTGAATTTCAGAGTAATATTATAGTACCTATTGTATAATTTATATTCAAAATCAATAATAATAATAATTGTATTATTGACGCGAAAAATGACGTTAAAATTTAGGTAGTGGACGATGATTTTACACATTTCGAATCGTATATAAATATAATGCAATGATTATAATATATACGCATTGTACGTTCGAGTGTGTGTTTCTTTTTTTTATCACTTTGTATTTATAAATTATATTAATTGTATTATATTATATAATATATTACATTATTATACGTATACGTGTCAAAAATAATAGTTAAAATCTAATACGACGCGATTTCAAGTGGGTCGTATTTTATAAATATTATAATAATAATAATTTGATATTTTATAATAAATCATCGATGTCGTTATATGTAAAACGTGTCAAATACCATATATAATTCATATTACGATTATTTACAATGTATTTCGTATATTAATATATTATGTACTCATATACATATATCTATCTGAAAGGGGTATAACTATTGTGTAGACAACGGTTTTGAAGTCGTCAATGTTTCCAGTCCAACGGATAAAATGAGAAATTGCGGCTTTAAACCGTTAAAGAGATTATTTAAGTAGACCATTACTACATAATATATTAATATGCATTTTATTGGATGCTGATAATAGAAAATTTGAATTTCTGCCATCGTATAACTGAATCGTACACTGCGGGTATGATGTAGCAGCCGAATCTCAAAGTGGTGTATGAATTATTGTAAATTGTAATAGTTGCATTTAGAGACTGGAAAACAAAAAAAAAATATACCGTAATTTATCATCTGTTATTATTTTACAAAAATTAAGCTCGCGAGACCGTAAAAAAATGTGTTTTTGCAGAAATCTGCTGATTTGATAAAGTATACGAAAAAAAAAAACTGTATTCGGTTCGGCCACAATTCATTAATAATAAAATGTAATGATATCTATAAGCTTGATGTCTGTGCGATTTTGCTGTATCATATTTATTATTTCGTCCGCTACAGGACAGAACGTTGACAGAAATATAAACGCGGTTTGAAATATACCGCTCAAAGCTCTCGTAAAGTCGCAAATACCATCAATTTTACATCAAAACTGTATATACCCAAACCTCAGCTGACACACAAATACGATTACGTTCGGCGTTCTTAATTAAATTTTGAAAACAATTTACCGACTTGACTCATAGTTAAGGATTTATTGTAACTGCGGTTTGTATTTTGTATATATATATATTCGTGTATTAATATAACAATATTATAGAATATCGATCGGAGAACTTTTTTACGTTTCAAAGTAGGTACGTTTATATATATTATTTTAACGACTGAAAATATTATACCTTATACCTAACTTTTGGTATAAATTTTATAATCGTGACGTTATTATAAAAAAAAAAAAAAAAAAAACGTAAACTATAACGTGAGATTTTACCAAAGGAACAGTTCGCGATCTTTTTGTTGTGACGATTATTGATGATTGATCGTTGTTATATTGAGCATATTACGGTGAAGTTGTGTTTATAATACATATAGAAGGAAACGAAAAACGGGTTCGCTACACCTGGTGCACTTTTTTTATTTTTTTATTATTAGATAGTGAAGACGTTAATGAAACTATTCGATCCTGCGAGTGATTGATTATAAACCAAGGACGCGTCGTATATGCTCGCGTAGTCGGAATGTCAACGGGACAACACTATACAATCAAATCGCAAATTATTATTTTTTTTTTAGTATAAAATGATTTTATATCTTTTCGGCGTAAAACGGTCCTTCATTGATAACAATGATAACATATGGTACACTATTTTAAAACGAGAAAACTTGTCGGATTTATTTATAAGTATATATGATATTTCTATTGAATTTTGATCATTACGAGTGACCGCGGAGTAAATTTCGAATCGACGAGTGAACGAAAATTGTTTTTTCCTCAATAAAAAGTGTGAAAATATATTAAAAATATCGAAATATTGTTTATTGTTATTTTTTACATCGTGTAACGTCCGTTATTACAATAATTGTTTTTCTGGCGGCGAGATTAAATTTCAACATAATATTATAATATTATGTCGTTATTTAATTAAATACTCATAATATATAATTTAATTTAATCATTTTAATTCTTGTAATTATTATTATTATTATTATTATTATTATTATTATTATTATTATTATTATTATTATAAACGTGCGACACGATATTTTCATAATATAAATGCTGACGAATAATATTATAATTTAAGAAAGAAAGATTTTCGTAATTAAGTATAAATAATAATTATTATTTTTGGAACTATGTACTTCATATATTATTTTATTATATTGTTGCGATAATGCCGTACGTAATATAGCACATTTCGTGCAGTAATATTATTGTTACAATAATAATATTATTATATTATCACGTATTTATCATTTTATAGTCGATAAGAATATGCGAATTATGATTTTTTTCTTTTCTTTTATTTTTACTTCGTCGTATTCGTTTTATGTTACAACATATAGTATAGTTGTTGATTCATATTTTTTCGCTTTAACTTTGGAGAAATAAAAAAAATCATATAATTTTACGTAATTATAATATTATCGATCAAATAACGAGTTAAAAATTTAAACTACTATAATACAATATGATATATTCGATTTGGATACCGTATTTAATTATAAATACAAATGATTATTAAGACGTTATGTCGTAATTAATTCGCCATCAATTAATTATAATAATATCGAGTCGTTATGAAAATTTTGGACTATTCCGGTTAACAGTTGACGATTCGGTTAAAAGTATAATATTATATACTTAATAGTTAATACATTGTAATATAGAAAAATCCGTAATTTTGGATAAAAGTGAATATTTTTTTCTCGGGGATTTGGTGTTTTTACGTTGTACATTGTATATATTATAACATAGTATGTATAACGTTGGGTCAAAGTTTTAAAAGTTACACGCATTTAGATAATATTGTTATCGTTGTCGGGTAAAGTTGCTCGCAACGAAACGACCGGACACGAAGTAATGGCGAATCGGCGTGCGTGTAGGTATACTTGTATATTTTAAGAAAATATAAATCGTAAATCCATAAGTGTAATATCGTATATGTACACAAACGAACGAAACGAAACAGAAAAATGGCGACGTTTTACTCACGTATAGGCGAGTATAATATTCTTTTAAAATATTTATATATAATAAACTTTCTTCAATTTTTTTTAATTTTGAAATTTTTTGAAATTTTTAAAAATTTTGGAAATTTTTTGAATTCTGAAATTTTTTAAAATTTTAAAAATTTCAAAATTCAAATAAATTTTAAAATATTCAAAAAATTTCAAAAAAATTTCAAAATTTTTAAAAATTTAAAAATTTAAATATAAATTTAAAAATTCAAAAAATATGCGCGTATATACAAGATTCGAGTCGTATAAACGTCGCGTCCCGTAATCGAAACACGTTATTTATCCCTATTTCGTTTTCGACACTCGAGTTTCCGATCACCCCGTACGCGCGTTGTTATTGCGTTTCGCCGACGTGCAATGTATTTATTTGTATACGCATGTTATATAATATTATACCTATATAAATATATACAGAAAAGAGCTCGAGGTCGTTTGCGGTCGATCGACGGTTACGGGGAGAACGCAAGATTCGGATAAACGCGCACTCGTAAAGCAGCAAATACACGCACTTGAACGTCCGAAAGTAGCCTTTGTTCGGTTCCTCCTCCGTCCGTTACATTATATAGGTAAAAAGACTGAATATTTTCACGTTAAGAAAACAGCCACCCTATATAACGACACTGTAGTAGAAAACTAGAAACGACTCTCGTGTTACTCACTATATATAATAAATAAACATACGGTAATATAATGATATACAGGATGACGTATAAAGTTATATCTTGTAAAAGTAATCGTCGCGGTTAATATATACGAGTATAATAATAATTAACACGGACGGAAAAAAAATGTCGAAGAATCCCCGAATACGTCCGACGCTTGGAAAAAAAAATTATTTTGATAAATGACTTTTGAAATTTAACCCCTTCGAAGACTTGCACGAGGAAATATATAAAAAAGTATGTATACCCGTTATATTGTATAATATTATTATATGGACGAATAATAATAATAAAAAAAAACACCGTAGAAAAATTCTGACGTTTCGGAAGAAAAATGAACCTGACTATATACACACGCTTTTGAAAGTATTAAAAAACATTAATTCTATAGTGAGCGTTCCCCGCGGGAGATTATTTGTTGTTTTCACCCCTAAAAACCGATTTTCGTACGAATGAGGTGCGTGTTATAATAATATTATAATATTATAACCGTACGTGGCTCGTCGTCATTATCATATCGTATATACACTTTATTATATTATACGACTTATTGTACGATAAAAAATACGTAATTTTTAATTTTGCACCCGTCGTATCAAATGCAACAATATTATTATTGATACGAGTGTTACTTCGTCGAAATCGTTTGAAATTCGCATGGATAATATCGAAAATAATAGTCGCAAAATAAATAAATAACGTCATTTTTTGACTAATATAAAAATATGATATTATTAATATTTAATAAAATAATAATAATAATAATAATAATAATAATAAAATAATAATAATAATAATAATAATAATAATAATAATAATAATAATAA
>JAIUCT010010480.1:0-15744 GCA_021307375.1 Tetraneura akinire | reverse complement strand
TTATTATTATTATTATTATTATTATTATTATTATTATTATTATTATTGATTTACGCGTTTTCTTTTTGAAAATCCATCTCGCAAACACGCGATTGTTGTGATGGCGTTGATGATTGATCGCGGTTAACCGTGTTTACCAGAATCCGTGTAAATTAATCATTCGTCCACACCGATAAACGTCCAAACGAACTGTATTTGCGTTACCGCAATACGCGCTAGAAAATATGATTTTGAATAATAACGCAATCGTTGTATAACATATAAGTACGATATTTTTTTCATAGAAACTATTATTTCTGAATAAAAAGAACGAATTTCACGTACACTAACTTGTGATCGGTCGGATCGTATAATACGAAAAAGATTTTGAAAAAAAAAAAATTTCTACTCGTGGCATACGGATGTCTCTTTGAAGTTTTTCAAATTTAATTTAAACGATTCATCCACCGGAATACGTAATCGTATATGATATCCCTAATATACCGAAATTCGGTTATATTTATTCTTGTTTTTTATTCCTGAGAATTTTCATTGTTCGTCAATCCAACGATAATCGAAATAAGCTGGGATACGCGCAAAAAAAAAAAAAAAAAAAAAAAAACAAATACGTAGATATACCTCTACCTACCCCGTATATTATTATAAAAAAAAAAAAGCTCTTTTTCTTTCGTATTATTTAATTTTTGGACGCTTTTGTTTGGTAAAGTTATTTCAGAAAAATGTATACAGAAATAAAAAGAATTTCGATAATAAATTATAATAATATCGTCTGTAGGTTCGTACGATGACTTAACCGACGTTAAGATTCGCGTTACACGCTGTATAACAATATTATAATATAAAGTGAATATTCTATTTTAAACGTATTGCGATTGCGGTCAGGACGTGTTTATTTTAACATTCCACACTCGAGAGAGAGAGAGAGTTATTTTTCAAATATTTATTTTTAATATCAACGGTCGCGCGTATAAATCTTATCGTTGTTTTCGGTAAAGGGGTCGAAAAGCGCAACTCTAATAGCGGTATAGTAGTAGTTGCCTATAATATAGTATTATATTTTATCTAACCTTCGAGTCGTCAGTGTTGCCAACCGAAATCGATCCATAGATTGAAATCGTTATTATAACGTATACCTAGGTATTATATTACGTACTCCTATTTTTTTTTTACGAAACGACTTGCCGCCATTTTCAAACTACGAATTCCATACGCGCGTGTAATAATAATAACTTAAACGCGCCGTTCCTTCGAGAATTTCCGCGAACGATGAATGACGCGATATATATAATCTAATATATATAATACTAATATCGCGGCATTAACGTTTTCACGTTTCGGCAAATCTATTTTTTTCCCCTCCCTCGTATTCGCGAGTGTTATCGACGAGGGCAGGTATATATTATATAATATATATTATAATATAACGGCGTATATAGTGTTTTCGATAACGAGATTTTGGCGATATCCGTCTCGGGCTGCTGCTATCCGGGCGCGAGGCGTCGGGTGTCGACGACTTTGCGCCATATATTATTAATCGCGTATACAGGGTGATGCAATTACGTCGTCGGATACGACGCGGCTATGGGTTAGACCAAACATTCCGATCGCCCCGTATTCTGCATCACGTCATACACCTTCGGGGACGATAAATCCCGCGTGCTCGTTATATTCCGAATCGCGACGACGATTCTTCTTCCGGCGGCGTGAACACAACCAGCGTCAGGTGTACGGGGGTATATATAATCGTCTTCGGACGAGCGGAAACGGAAAGCAATATAAAATGGACACGGCGAGTATAAAATAAATTGTATCGACGTGTGTACGAGTATATTCGCGGGGCGTGCGACTGGCCGCCCACGCGAGGTGTTATTAAAACCGATTAAGTATATTATTATTATATTACATAGATCGTTGTTACCTGAAACAGTCTGAACCGCGTTTACGGTATAACGTACACGATCCGCCAATTCAAAAGTTTTCGAGTCGTGTGCACAATTCGCGGTTGAACGAAACGCAATTTTAACGAGCTCGCCCACGAATCTTATAAAATCTCTCTCTCGTCGTCTTCTCGCGCCAGCCACTAATTCTCATAACGAAGTAATTTTTTTTAAAAAAATTTTCTCTTCCCAAAACGAAACGTATTTTTATACTTAAACGAGTTCCAATCGCATTCCAAACGAGCGTCTCGTTTTATTCGTCTATACGATCACTTTGTAAATTGTTGGATATAATCTATGAAAAATGTAATCATACTATTAATAATCGTATGTGTAATTAATATTTAGTAATTTTTGGAATTCAAAAACTCGCGTAATTTATAGACAATAATATCGATATGCAATCCGATGCTTCGTTGGCTGCTTATTAATTATATAACACGCGAGTTTAATAAAATATCACGGAAGATAACATCGTACCGAATTTTAGACTTGAATTTAAAATATTATAATATCAAACTATCGTTTTAATGAAAACAAGAGGTATTTATTTATTTCGTTTGAGGATAAAATATATACATTTTGTATCGTTTATATAATCAATAACGATATTAAATTATAAGAGTGGCGATATAAGCACGTTGGAATAAAAAAAAAATGTATAAATTTTTTTGAAATTAGAAAGAATTTATTTTACGTATATAAAAAATTTGAATAATATAACTAAAGAAAACATCTAAATGTGCAAAAAATTTTTACAAAAAATGCGATTGTTTTGTAAAAATGTATCGCATTGTTACGCCATGATATTATACTCAGTACTATGATAACGTGGACTGATCATAGATAGGACGTAGTGACGGTTAGGTTAACATATTGTTACCGAAATACGTATTTATACGATAAGTAAGTAATTTTTTTTTCTGTGGTTTTGAACGTTTCGTAGTTATAAAATATGTATTTAGTAAAATGGAAACTCACCTCGTCAACGAATATTACAGTAGTCTCGGAGTATTATTTATTATTATTTAAGCTATTTTTTTTATTTTTATTTTATTTTATTTTATTTTTTTTTTTTTGTACAACGTATAATATTATTACTGTATTATAATATATTATACGGATAATCGAGTGCCAGTGCGATTTGCGCCACGGGTCTCGGGGGACACGTCGAAGAGACGTAAACTTTTTAACGGCTTGATCCCCGTTATAAATATATTATAATTCACCCTTTTTCGAGGCCATTATCGAACGATTATATATCAGTCGTTTTACAAAAACGTTTCGGAGGTATATTTTTTGTTTTTTTTTTTTTCGTCCGAACGCAGTTAAAAGTTACAATAAGTCACATGTTAGAATAATAATAATAATATTATTATACGCAGTAATAACGATAATAACATGACGATCGTTATTATTTCGTAAACGAATTATTATAATATAATATATTATATCGAAATAATAACGATAATATTTTGTTATAAATGTGAGACGGACATTTCAAAATCAATTTCCGCAATCCCGTTTGTAGGTATACCTATATAACTATATCGTATATAATAATGTAATCCGAATAATATGATTCATGCAGAATTTTGACGTTTGTCCTCGAACGGTTTATCAACATCGCGATTGCTGTCCGGTAATGATAAAATACGCGTAATACACGAGAATACAATATAACGTTATATTGTTTATTATAAAATATTATTTTTTTTTATATATATTATACGTTTAATGTGCGTTTGACAGGACATCAAATCATTTTGATCGAACGCGCTCACGTCGGTATGGTATTTATTGACACAAATCGCGTTTGTCTTGCCGGAAGGGAAACGGTCGAGGGTTCGAGGAGAGACTGAGAGAGAGAGAGAGAGAGAGTGAGAGAGAGAAATAGAAACGAGATATTAATATATATTATGTTATATAAATAATTCGCAGAAACGAGCCAAGGATATGGTGGCGTCCGTACCCCCCCGAGAGACGGGGAAAAAAATAAACAGTATACATATCGCGCGGGATTTTATAGTGATAGCGTCATCGTGAAATCCGATGGCGCCAAACTCGGCCCCCCCAAATGGTTTTCGTTGGTAAAAAGATTTATAATAATAATAATACATCGTATATTCAACTATTCGCCGCCGTTCCGTGTCCGTCAGAAAGAATTATACAGCAGTAGAATAAAACGAACGGGTTTAGGTCAAATATTATATTCTAAATAATAATATAATGGCATAGTATAATATGCCTATTTATAACAGCCGTTTTGAGGCGCTATTTTCCCATCGTTTCACACGTCAAATAAAAAAAATTGAAATATTGAAAATTATAATTTCGGTTTTTTTTTTTTTTTTTTTTTTTATTTCCTATACACGTCCGATGGTTGAATCATTTCACTAATAACAATGCAGTCGTCAATAACGTGGTTATTTTTATGATTTTTTGAATCGTAAATCGTAATGTATTTTTGTTTAATCGCGTGACTCTAGTAAAATATACAGACGATTGGGATCAAAGCGAATAGTTACGAAATTTTAAATGTCAACAATCATGATGTACTTATTAAGAATATTTATAACATATAATTATAATTGTATCAGAAATAATTAAATATTAAATCTAAAGTGTGACTATAAAAACGTTAGACTGAAAAAAGTATTCTGATATAAACTAATCAAGTTTTTTTCTTTTTGAATAATAAGTATGAAAAATAATAATGATAAAAAAAAAATAAACGCTTCGTAAAGACAAAAAGAAACAATTTTAAAATTTCAAAAAGTTTTTTTAATTCATAAGAACGTATTCCTCAATTAAATATTAAAAGCTTGCTACAATCATTCACGCTCAATTTATATTACATTTATTTATAATATTATATACGCATTTTAGCAATCCTCTCCGAAATATTCGTATGAAATATAAAAAAATATAATGTTACGCTTATAGGGCGTATTGTGGAAAAAAAATGATTGCATAAAGTATATAAAGTTATCGTATAGTGAAATTTAAAATGCAAAAAATAACATTTTATATCATATATTATACAAAATAGAAATGACTATACGAAACGTACGAATATAATTTAATAATAACGTAAAACGACGACTGTAACCGATGGTATCCCACATAAATCGGGCATTAAATTAATTAATTAAAAAAAAATAATAATAATAATAAACTTTTCCAATAAAACGTCAGTTTACATTTTATCGGAATTAAAAAAATAAATAAAATTGACGTTAGATATTATAATAATATAATATTTTACGTGTACACATTTCGTATTTAAATTAAACACGAATGTATCTATCACGTTAAATATCATATTAAACCAAAATAATCATATTAAACGTGTGAAATGTTGTCGGAAACATTTCCTAGAAATAAATTCGGGTTACGTTAAAACGTTTAAACTGTACGAATATTACATCGTCCATGTCTATATAATAACTCTATTACCTATACGGAAAACCTTTGACTGTAACACGTGGTTTTCTATTTCGTTTTATTATAATTCCATATTTTACAAACCGTCAATGTCTCCCGCGGTATATACCAAAACCATGTTTCGTTAACATGATATTTCGGGTATTAAATATTTTATCGGTCGACAATTATTATAATATTATATTTATATTTATTTGCGGCTGGTCGCTCGGTCGGCTAGATCGAACCGCGTCCGACCGAATAATAATTATTGAAATTCGACGACGTTAAAAAAAAAAAAATAACACTATTATTATTATTATTTAAGCGGTATATCGTAGATATGATAAATTTGGACGCGTCTACCGGAATTGGCACGAGTTTCCAAGCCAAATAATATTCTCGACGACGACCCTCCGGTTTGTTTGTGAAACCGCAAGGGAAAGGCATAAAAAAATGAAAAAAAAAAAATTGTTTTGATTGTTTGCCAGTAACATATTTCAAGCAGAACTGTTATTATAATAATATTATCGTGTGCGGTTAGGTGTTCAAAACGAAATCGATGACGCGTTCCACTAAATTACACGCGGAGGTGATGTTATTATACGAAAGCTCTAACAATCCATCTAACAATCGTGGGTCAAGTTTTTTTCGTTTACCCTATACGCAATTGCAGGTTATAATATCAGACAAAACAATTTTATTCGGATTTCATTATAGTTTATCGAATTTTTTGTACCTATACTTACCTGCACACCAATTTTTCAAACCAACGTGGATATACTCGTAAATTGTTTGCAGAAAAATATCTTATATCGTTTTAACGTGCCTACCTGCTAAAATATGGCAAAATCGTTCGTGTAGTCATTTTTTTCTGTCGTTTTATAATTTTATATTCATTGAAATAATAACGTACGTACATCGATTGAGAAAATGAATACCAATAGATGGTGTAACTCGATAAACTACCATTCATCCGTAGAGGTTATTTTTTTAAACTGACGCCCGACAATATTTTTGTACACGCAAACGAAATCATAACTTGTATTTTATTTTTAGTAAATAAAAGTAACTACGCGTATTATATTGTTTTGTATCGGTTTACAATTTAACATAAAATAAATATCGATAAAGAATGTATTTGAACTGACAGTGACGATATAGTTTGAAAAATAAATAAAAATAATGTCAAAAGACGAATATTATCATAATATGATTATTCCTACATAAAGTTTTTGATAACACAAATTTGTTTATCAAGATTGAAAAATAAGAAGAAAAAAAATCGAATAACATAATATATTATTCTGTACGAATGACATAATATCGTATTTTTAACTTTTGATAATAAAATGTTTTTGACTTACGGTTTCCTTTTGTCATCATGCTACATTCTTTAGATATTTCATTATTATTATTATATATATAATAAATCAACAAATAAAATCACCTATACTATAAATGCAATTATAAATAATTGACAAGCTATGATAAAATATAACCTAAAAATGACTTCATTTTCCAACAAAATAATATGAAAAAAGATACAAAAATCTCCAATCAATATATCTTTATAGCATGTATTTATTTATATGTTATTTGATATTTTTATTTCAATAATGTAATGATTCTATGTCATAAAACCAATCAGATGTTAATAAACTACATTATACATTTATATATCTATACTCTATGGCGATGGAGCATCCATATTGTAATTGGAATATTTTTACAAATTTGTTACGTATTTATTTTATTATTTTTGTTTTTATATAATATTGGTTTATATACTTACATGTTTTATTGTTATGATTTTTTAACATTTTATTTTTTTTACGTCTTTATACAAGGTAGTTAATTAATTGAATACCTAGTCGAAAATGAGCCAATGCAGAATAAAGTATTACAATGCTGGTGAATTCAACAACCGTCAACTGCTAAGGAAAGGAAAATCCCGTGATGGACATCATAATGAAGGTAAGCGAAATATTACGAAATAAATAGCAAATTATATTTTAAATAAAAGCTAATAATCTCGTTGTGTATTACTAAATTTTTTATAATTGATAAATAAAATAATTTTAAAAACTATATGAATAAAATACCTAATATACCTACCTACACATATTTAAAATTAAAAAAGATGAGCTGATACTCCTGCCGCACAGGATACAAGTGTGCGAACCACAGCGTTTAATTTTAATTAGAATTTGAATGCAATGATAAACCACAATTTTCAAACCCTAATACCAAAAATTGCCAATTTTATAAAACATTATATACGTAAAAACGAGAATTTTACGAAATATTCAAAGTCCGATATTTTGTAGAAAAATGAACGTAACGAATCCAAAATTTTACCTTATATAGAGAGTAGCGATGTGAATACTCAAAAAAATTTTCAGGTCTCTATCTTAAAAATTGCCCGAGTTATCGAAAAATATAGAAATTGAATTTGTCAAAATTTCATTTTTCGTGAAAAATGCAGTTTTTCATTTTTTCGAAGTTTTTTCTACCGCGTAGGGTCAATTTTGAGAAATTCGAAAAATGACCTAAATAAAGTACCAACTAGATCCACTTTGCTACCGGAAACATACCCTATTCGTGATAATCGGAGCATTATTTCGGGTAGTAAAAATGTCTTCAGAATAAAAAAAAAAAAAAAAAGAAAAAAAAATCACACATCATTGTAAAACGCTTCGCTCAGAATCTAAAATAAATAGGTACCTAAACATGTTTCATTTTATTTTTTAACATTAAATATGCACCTTACGTCCTTACACATATAAATATATTTCAGTACTATGATGTGATTTTAAATCTATATTATTATTAATACTGCCTATATAATATAAAAAAAGAGCTGATACTCCTGCCGCACAGGATACAGGTGTGCGGATCATAGCGTTTAATTTTACTTAGAATTTGAATGCAATGATAAACCATTGCATTCGAAAAAACGATTCTGAGCGAAGTTCAGTCAGATTATAATTTTCGTTTGAACTAAAAATATCAATTTAAAACAGCTATAAAAAAAAATTGAGATTAGGGATTTTTCTAATATTTTAGTATGATGTTAAGTAATATGTAAGTATACTTCAGTAAAATTTTCAGACCCTAATACCAAAAATTACCAATTTTATCAAACATTATATACGTAAAAACGATAAATTTACGAAATATTCGAAGTCCTATATTTAGTAAAAAAATTTAAAAAACGGTTCCCAAATTTTACCACATATATATAATAGCTATGTGAACACCCAAAAAAATTTTCAAGTCTCTAACTTAAAAATTGCCCGAGTTATCGTGAAATATAGAAATTGAATTCGTTAAAATTTCATTTTTCGTTAAAAATGCCGTTTTTTCGTCATTTTTTCGAAGTTTTTTCTACCGCTTATAGTCAATTTTGAGAAATTCGAAAAATGACCTAAATAAAGTACCATCTACATCCACTTTTACATCTGAAACTCGCTATTCGTGAAAATCGAAGCATTATTTCGGGTAGTAAAAGTGTTTTCAGAATATTTATTTATATGTATGGATTATAAAATTTTCGTTTTCCTAAAAATATCAACTTAAAACGGCTATAAAAAAAAATTTTGACGATAGATTTTTCTAATATTTTAGTATGATGTTAAGTAATATGTAAGTATACTTCAGTAAAATTTTCAGACTAAAATACCCAAAATTGACAATTTTATCACACATTATATACGTAAAAACGTGAATTTTACGAAATATTCAAAGTCCTATATTTTGGAAAAAAATTAATGTAACGGTTCCAAAATTATACCACATATATATAGTAGCTATGTGAACATCCAAAAAAAATTTCAGGTCTCTATCTTAAAAATTGCCTGAGTTATCGTGAAATATAGAAATCGAATTCGTCGAAATTTCATTTTTCGCGAAAAATGCAGTTTTTTCGTCATTTTTTCGCCGTTTTTTCTACCGCATAGCGTCAATTTTGAGAAATTCAAAAAATGACCTAAGTAAAGTACCAACTACATCCACTTTGCTACCGGAAACATACCCTATTCGTGAAAATCGGAGCATTATTTCGGGTAGTATTTTTGTACACAGACATAAAAAAAAAAAAAAAAAAAAAAAAAAAAATAATCACACATCATTGTAAAACCAATACATTCTTCGCTTCGCTCAGAATCTAAAAGGTAACTTAAAAAAGAACTCGTTTTATGTTATTTTTTTTCCATAATGGAAGTACAGATATCATATTATATATATATTTTTTTTAATTCTTATTATTATATACATAATATATGTACATAAAAATAAACAAAATGAGGATAAAATTCATATTTATAAAATTTGACTGTCGAGATTTACTTTTAAATTTAAAATCTTCTATCCTACAATATAATATATAAAACGTTATTCCATCTAATAAACCTTTTGCACAAGACAAAATTGCCTTGGGGAATTGTGAAAAAGGAAAAAAATTCTAAGAATTGAGCCTAACGTAGGTAGGTACTAAAAACACAATATGTGTATACAACTTTAAGTCAAACAATTTATAATATCAAATACGTATTTTATATATTATATTAAGTTAAATAATTCAAATATTATCTTAATTTTTTTTTTTTCATCAACACTTATTACTGGAGAAAATAATAAATTATATTATTATTAAATCCATTTTTTTTTTAGATTATATTTTTTTTATTAAAAAAAAAAAAAAAAAAAAAACCTTAAACACAGATTTGTTTATTTATTACATCTACTAGGTGCAATATAATAAAGTTTTTAATATTAATATAATATATTATAATATAGATATCGATTTAGATCAATATTTATTTTATTAAAGAAAACAATTTTAGTTGTTTTATTTTTAGAATATTGTAAACAAATTATTATAAGTTAACATTGTATTATATTTTTAAACTATAAAATTTTATTTTTATCTCATATTTTTGATATTGTTTTATTGTGTAATAAAGATTCTAATTTTGTTTTTAATTTAAATTTGTTTGTTACATAATATTATATCAAATTTATATAAATAATCAAAATAAAGTAATAACATAATTGATGCATTTTACAGATATAAATCTAAAATGTATGACATTAAAATATTGACATTTAATTGGAAAAATAAATATATATTATATTAAGTATAAATCAATATTACAAGCCTTTAATGATATATTTTGATATAAAATAATGTTTGTTTTTTTATAAATTCCAATGGCACAGATTTAAAATAAATAAGCTCTACAGTATCCACAAACGACTAACCAGAATAATTATTAACATATATGAATGGAAAATATTAATTCATAAATTATATTTTACAATTAAAATCCTTTTTTTTTTTTTTTTTAGCAATTTATATTGCTTATATTATGATACATTATAACAATTTTTTTTTTTTTTTTTTTTTTTTTTTATACGAGTACCTAGATATCAAAGCATCTAAATATATTAAAATGTATTCGCAGATAAAATAAATTCAAACAATATTATTTTTTATTTGCTAGTAATATATTTAATAATATAAATTATTATTGTCTCAGGGAAATAAACTCTATGGCGTATAATTTATTTTATCGTAAACTATGACGTATGACCAATAAAATTTGGTCGAAACAAGAGTAAAAATATACTTAAATCACTAAAAAAAAAAAAAAAAAAAAAAACCAAAAATAATATAAAACAAGATTGTATATGAAAAGAGAGATAGAGAGCACAGCATTATCAACAGCGGTTGTTAAAAACAATAATTAAGACCAAAAAGTATACACGTATATATGAAATGTTTTTTCATAAAAAAAGAAAAAAAACGTCTCTATCAAAATAATAATATGAAGCTACGCGGAATCGTACGGAATACTTATATAAAAATAATATAAAAAAAAAAAAACCACCTAAATGTTTTGTAAATATGATATTGTGTAATTTAAAATACACATCGTGTCGGGAAAAAAGTAACAATAAGGGGAAAAATGTGATACTTCAATGACGAGTATTTTCAATTTTACACTACGCATGCATATACGAACGTATTATAATAAAATATTCGTATATAAATGTGTGTATTACGTTGGCGAGAATTCTTTATTATTATTTTTTTTTTCATATACCCTTCGTATAAAATTAACCGTTGAACAATACGAGAAAACACTCGTTGTAAAGCGGGGGGAAAAAAATGAATTTCCATTAAGTGTATTAAATTTTATATTTTAATGTGAATCTATACGGGACTATAATTTACCTGTTTGAGTTTCCGATCAAAAAGCAGAATATGTTTTGACGTTAATACAGCAGAGACGACGTTTTTATTGTTTTTTTCGTAACGTGCGTGTATTGTTTTTTTTTTTTTTTTGCTTTTAAAACCACACAGTTAATGAGAACCGTATTATATAAAATATTCTACTTAAAATAAAATAAAATAATTAAATAATAATATCGATACGATATCGATTTATTTACATTTACATTATTAATATTGTAATGTGTGAATATTTTTTACCGTATACGATATTTTTATTCGAGTCGTTCGTTCCACATTTATAATATTGATTTATTATTTGGATTTTTTTTTATCCAGTTTTATTAGATTTGAAACACCCAAAATGCGTTTTTTTTTCTTATCTCCTCGGCTCTTATTATAATATTATTATAATATATCGCAGGCGAACGGCGAATCGTTATGATATCATATAGGCCACGTGGTTTTTAAACGTCTTTAAACGTTTAATGTTTCGGATATCGAAATTTATTTCTCTTTTAAAATAAATACGCCGTTAATATGATATTGGAAAAACGATAAATTTACGTGACACTTTATCATTCGAAGAAATTGACGTTATTCCAGCGTTTATGTACACCGCCGCCGCGATTCGTTCGCGTATAAATATTATGCAATTACTGGTAAAATCGTGATAAATCGACCGTATTGATCGACGATTGGAAACGAATGAAATGTGCTCCGGCGCTCTTGTATGACTTATCGCGATCTTTAAAATAATGCCGGGAATATGCGGATACCGCGATCATAATATTATATAATAAATATCGTCACAAATTATCGTTTTGACGTTTTCTGGTCTCGGATTTTAAATAAAATAAAAAAAAAAAATAGAAATTTCAATCCATCGCGTTTCAGACGTCATTTTATATTTTATGATATACGCGTCCACTTTTCGTATTGTAATTATTATTATTATTATTATTATTATTATTATTATTATTATTATTATTAAAAATAGAAAAAACCTATTAATATCGTACAAACTAGAATATGATATTAAAATATTAACACGAATAATTTAATATTAATATTGTATTTGGATTTTTGAATATACAATTTTATACTCCATGTCGTTAATATTAATTCGGTTTTTACCCGGTTACGTGCGGTTCGATTAGGTACGAAATAATTTTTGATCCATTTTTTTCCCCCACGACAAAATTACAATATCATATCATACGTATTGTGTAATCCTCTCGCGATTGATATCGATTAAAAAGTTTATTTTTTTATTTATTTTTTTTTATATATAACACGACACGAACGAATAGCGGTAAAAACAATCTAAATTAAATAATATATACAATATAATATTTATTTTTTTCGCGAATTTTACCACTTTGGAAAAACTGAAAATTAGTATTTTACATTTTCGTACAATTAAATTGTCGCGTGTGTTAAACAACGCACTCAATACAATACGTTTATTATTCCTATAAAAAAAACATCCGACGAGCCGTTTGTTTTGTTTCCAAACGTCCGCAGTGATATATTTTTTAATGTCGAAGAAAATCGTTTTTTTACCATAACGAGTCGTATGACGATTTCAGTTTAAAATCGTAAGAGTTGGCGTGATAACAATAACGCGGTATCTGGTCATCAACTGTAATATTTGGATTTTCGTCCGTTCTGCACAACAATATTATAATTTGATAAAACAGGACGCGTTTTCTACTGTTCGGATTAATCACAATATTATTAACGTGATGGGCGCGTCGTATCTAATAATAGGAAATTTTAATAATAAACGAAAAATGATGAAAACTAAAGTCTTATAAAACACGACTGCAGAGTTTCTTCGAAAGTATGAAAAATTCGTGCGATATTTTATTAAAACGAAAACTATATAAATTATTCCGTATTTGTGCCTACTCGAAAATGTAACAGAGAACTTTATTCGCGCTTCTACGTTATGTTTTTTAATAGCACGCTTTTTTCATGATCCCCTCGTCAAATTGTATAACAATTATTATCATTACGAATTTAACCGTCTTCTCTCGTTAGGGGTAGAGTGGAAAATTCCAAAAATGTAAATTCAAAACCGTATGATTACTAATAATATTACGACAGATGAAAAGCCGTGACCGTCGATTTTATTTTATTTTTCCCAAATAATAATAGAAGAAGAAAAAAACTGGCGACGATTTTAACGATTATTGCCGGGTCGTAGTCGTATTTCATTTCTAAATATTACCCCATATAGCGCCTAATAAAATAACCGAAACCGAAATTTAAGTGCGTGTAGAACACCTTCGCTTCGGCCGGAACAAAAATGCGCGGTACCTAATAATAATATAACGAACGTTCGAATAATACCGAACAGCGTAATAATTTTTATTCGAATTTATTCGTTTTTATTGCCCCGAGATTATTTTTCTCTTCATTCGGAAATATTATATTATTATACACACCCTGTATTATTATATTGAATCGTATAGCTTTCTCTATTTTTATTTGTGTGCGCACACACACACACACATACACGTATAAATCCGTAGGGGTCGAGGCCAATAATAATTTGTCAGTAAAAATAACTGGATGGCTTCTCTTCCACACCATTCCTCCTCTCGGTGTATCCCTCTTTCGTCCCTTCGGCCATCTCGCGTTCTCGTGATATTTCCAACCGTCGCCGTCTTTCGCTCTCTTCCCGTATAACATCGCCGTTTCTTTCTTTCGCGTTCTTCGCTCGCGCCGCGGGAGTCCGCGCCGGAAGCAGAACGCGCGGTACCGCACAAGAGAAATGGCTTTTTGGATTTTTATTATATAACTCGCCGCACTTATTTTACCATCGGGGGCGGGTTTATAATAATTTAGGCTCCCGGTTGACCTCCGCCGCCGCCGAAAACTTGGAGCCGAAAATGATTACGGCCCGACTTTTCAGCCCGGAGATTTATGACCGGTCGCATTATAAAGGTCCAAAGTTTAAATAGGTCCGCGTCGATGATCAAAGATACGTCTCCGGACATGTTATTATTAAACACGGGGTATCGTTCAAAATGTGATGTTTTTTTTTCTTTTTTTTTTTTTTTTTGCATATAACCAAACGATAGGACCACCCACTGTTCGCTTTTCGTTTTGCCGCACCGACCCGAAATCCATGCGAAACTTTTGCTAATTTATTGCGGGTCCGTTACCCGAATTCTAAGACGTATTCCGAATCGTTCGTCTCTTTTTTTTTTTTATATAATAATATCGTAAGACCGATAATAACAAAATATAACGTTGAGCTGAATTTGCTCGGAAAGATATTTTCAACTTTATCCGCGTCGTCTAAACAAAAATATTATATCGTCCTAAATTCAAAATAACGAATATCTGTGTGTGAAAACTGCGTGATATTCCAGCGAATCGGTTAGGTTAGGTTAAATATTAAAATTCAGATAAATGGAAAATTTTGGTAACCGACTCGGATTTATTTTAAACCTGCGTTTATTAGTCGACAATTTATTTTTATTTCCCATACCTACTTATTATTTTGTATCCGGGCAAAGATTTTCTCTCTTAATCGGGCACGGTCGAGAAACGACGGAAATTTAATAGTTTTTTTTTTCAATATTATTATAATATTACTAGCGATATTTTATAATATTATAATAAAATAGACTCGGAAGGCGTTTTGGAAGGATTTGAACGCGTGAAAAATAAAAACTGTCGTTGTGCAATATAATATTGTGTTATAATGCGTGCACGATGATTTAACGTGCCATTTGACGGAATTTACCTGAAAAAGCCAACTGGCAAGACTTTTCGATTTATTGGTCGACTGGACGTTACCAAAAATGTGGTATCGCACGACTAAAATACCTAAACACACGGGTGTTAATAATTTCCATTATTATTATTTTTTTTTTTTATATTTTATATACGAAATTTTTAGACGTCAGCGTAAAAATACCTTTTATTTTTTCACCCTCGTTCATTCGTGTTTTAATAATTTATTATTTATTTGCAACGTCGTTTTTTTTAAAAAAAATTTCTGGCATGGTCTCTGCAATAGATTTATCAATGAAATAATAATATATTATTGTGTGAATTTTTGTTTTTTTCTCTTGTTTTATTATTATTATTATTATTATTATTATTATTATTATTATTATTATT
>JAIUCT010010479.1:0-15746 GCA_021307375.1 Tetraneura akinire | reverse complement strand
TTATTATTATTATTATTATTATTATTATTATTATTATTATTATTATTGATTTACGCGTTTTCTTTTTGAAAATCCATCTCGCAAACACGCGATTGTTGTGATGGCGTTGATGATTGATCGCGGTTAACCGTGTTTACCAGAATCCGTGTAAATTAATCATTCGTCCACACCGATAAACGTCCAAACGAACTGTATTTGCGTTACCGCAATACGCGCTAGAAAATATGATTTTGAATAATAACGCAATCGTTGTATAACATATAAGTACGATATTTTTTTCATAGAAACTATTATTTCTGAATAAAAAGAACGAATTTCACGTACACTAACTTGTGATCGGTCGGATCGTATAATACGAAAAAGATTTTGAAAAAAAAAAAATTTCTACTCGTGGCATACGGATGTCTCTTTGAAGTTTTTCAAATTTAATTTAAACGATTCATCCACCGGAATACGTAATCGTATATGATATCCCTAATATACCGAAATTCGGTTATATTTATTCTTGTTTTTTATTCCTGAGAATTTTCATTGTTCGTCAATCCAACGATAATCGAAATAAGCTGGGATACGCGCAAAAAAAAAAAAAAAAAAAAAAAAACAAATACGTAGATATACCTCTACCTACCCCGTATATTATTATAAAAAAAAAAAAGCTCTTTTTCTTTCGTATTATTTAATTTTTGGACGCTTTTGTTTGGTAAAGTTATTTCAGAAAAATGTATACAGAAATAAAAAGAATTTCGATAATAAATTATAATAATATCGTCTGTAGGTTCGTACGATGACTTAACCGACGTTAAGATTCGCGTTACACGCTGTATAACAATATTATAATATAAAGTGAATATTCTATTTTAAACGTATTGCGATTGCGGTCAGGACGTGTTTATTTTAACATTCCACACTCGAGAGAGAGAGAGAGTTATTTTTCAAATATTTATTTTTAATATCAACGGTCGCGCGTATAAATCTTATCGTTGTTTTCGGTAAAGGGGTCGAAAAGCGCAACTCTAATAGCGGTATAGTAGTAGTTGCCTATAATATAGTATTATATTTTATCTAACCTTCGAGTCGTCAGTGTTGCCAACCGAAATCGATCCATAGATTGAAATCGTTATTATAACGTATACCTAGGTATTATATTACGTACTCCTATTTTTTTTTTACGAAACGACTTGCCGCCATTTTCAAACTACGAATTCCATACGCGCGTGTAATAATAATAACTTAAACGCGCCGTTCCTTCGAGAATTTCCGCGAACGATGAATGACGCGATATATATAATCTAATATATATAATACTAATATCGCGGCATTAACGTTTTCACGTTTCGGCAAATCTATTTTTTTCCCCTCCCTCGTATTCGCGAGTGTTATCGACGAGGGCAGGTATATATTATATAATATATATTATAATATAACGGCGTATATAGTGTTTTCGATAACGAGATTTTGGCGATATCCGTCTCGGGCTGCTGCTATCCGGGCGCGAGGCGTCGGGTGTCGACGACTTTGCGCCATATATTATTAATCGCGTATACAGGGTGATGCAATTACGTCGTCGGATACGACGCGGCTATGGGTTAGACCAAACATTCCGATCGCCCCGTATTCTGCATCACGTCATACACCTTCGGGGACGATAAATCCCGCGTGCTCGTTATATTCCGAATCGCGACGACGATTCTTCTTCCGGCGGCGTGAACACAACCAGCGTCAGGTGTACGGGGGTATATATAATCGTCTTCGGACGAGCGGAAACGGAAAGCAATATAAAATGGACACGGCGAGTATAAAATAAATTGTATCGACGTGTGTACGAGTATATTCGCGGGGCGTGCGACTGGCCGCCCACGCGAGGTGTTATTAAAACCGATTAAGTATATTATTATTATATTACATAGATCGTTGTTACCTGAAACAGTCTGAACCGCGTTTACGGTATAACGTACACGATCCGCCAATTCAAAAGTTTTCGAGTCGTGTGCACAATTCGCGGTTGAACGAAACGCAATTTTAACGAGCTCGCCCACGAATCTTATAAAATCTCTCTCTCGTCGTCTTCTCGCGCCAGCCACTAATTCTCATAACGAAGTAATTTTTTTTAAAAAAATTTTCTCTTCCCAAAACGAAACGTATTTTTATACTTAAACGAGTTCCAATCGCATTCCAAACGAGCGTCTCGTTTTATTCGTCTATACGATCACTTTGTAAATTGTTGGATATAATCTATGAAAAATGTAATCATACTATTAATAATCGTATGTGTAATTAATATTTAGTAATTTTTGGAATTCAAAAACTCGCGTGTTATATAATTAATAAGCAGCCAACGAAGCATCGGATTGCATATCGATATTATTGTCTATAAATTACGCGAGTTTAATAAAATATCACGGAAGATAACATCGTACCGAATTTTAGACTTGAATTTAAAATATTATAATATCAAACTATCGTTTTAATGAAAACAAGAGGTATTTATTTATTTCGTTTGAGGATAAAATATATACATTTTGTATCGTTTATATAATCAATAACGATATTAAATTATAAGAGTGGCGATATAAGCACGTTGGAATAAAAAAAAAATGTATAAATTTTTTTGAAATTAGAAAGAATTTATTTTACGTATATAAAAAATTTGAATAATATAACTAAAGAAAACATCTAAATGTGCAAAAAATTTTTACAAAAAATGCGATTGTTTTGTAAAAATGTATCGCATTGTTACGCCATGATATTATACTCAGTACTATGATAACGTGGACTGATCATAGATAGGACGTAGTGACGGTTAGGTTAACATATTGTTACCGAAATACGTATTTATACGATAAGTAAGTAATTTTTTTTTCTGTGGTTTTGAACGTTTCGTAGTTATAAAATATGTATTTAGTAAAATGGAAACTCACCTCGTCAACGAATATTACAGTAGTCTCGGAGTATTATTTATTATTATTTAAGCTATTTTTTTTATTTTTATTTTATTTTATTTTATTTTTTTTTTTTTTGTACAACGTATAATATTATTACTGTATTATAATATATTATACGGATAATCGAGTGCCAGTGCGATTTGCGCCACGGGTCTCGGGGGACACGTCGAAGAGACGTAAACTTTTTAACGGCTTGATCCCCGTTATAAATATATTATAATTCACCCTTTTTCGAGGCCATTATCGAACGATTATATATCAGTCGTTTTACAAAAACGTTTCGGAGGTATATTTTTTGTTTTTTTTTTTTTCGTCCGAACGCAGTTAAAAGTTACAATAAGTCACATGTTAGAATAATAATAATAATATTATTATACGCAGTAATAACGATAATAACATGACGATCGTTATTATTTCGTAAACGAATTATTATAATATAATATATTATATCGAAATAATAACGATAATATTTTGTTATAAATGTGAGACGGACATTTCAAAATCAATTTCCGCAATCCCGTTTGTAGGTATACCTATATAACTATATCGTATATAATAATGTAATCCGAATAATATGATTCATGCAGAATTTTGACGTTTGTCCTCGAACGGTTTATCAACATCGCGATTGCTGTCCGGTAATGATAAAATACGCGTAATACACGAGAATACAATATAACGTTATATTGTTTATTATAAAATATTATTTTTTTTTATATATATTATACGTTTAATGTGCGTTTGACAGGACATCAAATCATTTTGATCGAACGCGCTCACGTCGGTATGGTATTTATTGACACAAATCGCGTTTGTCTTGCCGGAAGGGAAACGGTCGAGGGTTCGAGGAGAGACTGAGAGAGAGAGAGAGAGAGAGTGAGAGAGAGAAATAGAAACGAGATATTAATATATATTATGTTATATAAATAATTCGCAGAAACGAGCCAAGGATATGGTGGCGTCCGTACCCCCCCCGAGAGACGGGGAAAAAAATAAACAGTATACATATCGCGCGGGATTTTATAGTGATAGCGTCATCGTGAAATCCGATGGCGCCAAACTCGGCCCCCCCAAATGGTTTTCGTTGGTAAAAAGATTTATAATAATAATAATACATCGTATATTCAACTATTCGCCGCCGTTCCGTGTCCGTCAGAAAGAATTATACAGCAGTAGAATAAAACGAACGGGTTTAGGTCAAATATTATATTCTAAATAATAATATAATGGCATAGTATAATATGCCTATTTATAACAGCCGTTTTGAGGCGCTATTTTCCCATCGTTTCACACGTCAAATAAAAAAAATTGAAATATTGAAAATTATAATTTCGGTTTTTTTTTTTTTTTTTTTTTTTATTTCCTATACACGTCCGATGGTTGAATCATTTCACTAATAACAATGCAGTCGTCAATAACGTGGTTATTTTTATGATTTTTTGAATCGTAAATCGTAATGTATTTTTGTTTAATCGCGTGACTCTAGTAAAATATACAGACGATTGGGATCAAAGCGAATAGTTACGAAATTTTAAATGTCAACAATCATGATGTACTTATTAAGAATATTTATAACATATAATTATAATTGTATCAGAAATAATTAAATATTAAATCTAAAGTGTGACTATAAAAACGTTAGACTGAAAAAAGTATTCTGATATAAACTAATCAAGTTTTTTTCTTTTTGAATAATAAGTATGAAAAATAATAATGATAAAAAAAAAATAAACGCTTCGTAAAGACAAAAAGAAACAATTTTAAAATTTCAAAAAGTTTTTTTAATTCATAAGAACGTATTCCTCAATTAAATATTAAAAGCTTGCTACAATCATTCACGCTCAATTTATATTACATTTATTTATAATATTATATACGCATTTTAGCAATCCTCTCCGAAATATTCGTATGAAATATAAAAAAATATAATGTTACGCTTATAGGGCGTATTGTGGAAAAAAAATGATTGCATAAAGTATATAAAGTTATCGTATAGTGAAATTTAAAATGCAAAAAATAACATTTTATATCATATATTATACAAAATAGAAATGACTATACGAAACGTACGAATATAATTTAATAATAACGTAAAACGACGACTGTAACCGATGGTATCCCACATAAATCGGGCATTAAATTAATTAATTAAAAAAAAATAATAATAATAATAAACTTTTCCAATAAAACGTCAGTTTACATTTTATCGGAATTAAAAAAATAAATAAAATTGACGTTAGATATTATAATAATATAATATTTTACGTGTACACATTTCGTATTTAAATTAAACACGAATGTATCTATCACGTTAAATATCATATTAAACCAAAATAATCATATTAAACGTGTGAAATGTTGTCGGAAACATTTCCTAGAAATAAATTCGGGTTACGTTAAAACGTTTAAACTGTACGAATATTACATCGTCCATGTCTATATAATAACTCTATTACCTATACGGAAAACCTTTGACTGTAACACGTGGTTTTCTATTTCGTTTTATTATAATTCCATATTTTACAAACCGTCAATGTCTCCCGCGGTATATACCAAAACCATGTTTCGTTAACATGATATTTCGGGTATTAAATATTTTATCGGTCGACAATTATTATAATATTATATTTATATTTATTTGCGGCTGGTCGCTCGGTCGGCTAGATCGAACCGCGTCCGACCGAATAATAATTATTGAAATTCGACGACGTTAAAAAAAAAAAAATAACACTATTATTATTATTATTTAAGCGGTATATCGTAGATATGATAAATTTGGACGCGTCTACCGGAATTGGCACGAGTTTCCAAGCCAAATAATATTCTCGACGACGACCCTCCGGTTTGTTTGTGAAACCGCAAGGGAAAGGCATAAAAAAATGAAAAAAAAAAAATTGTTTTGATTGTTTGCCAGTAACATATTTCAAGCAGAACTGTTATTATAATAATATTATCGTGTGCGGTTAGGTGTTCAAAACGAAATCGATGACGCGTTCCACTAAATTACACGCGGAGGTGATGTTATTATACGAAAGCTCTAACAATCCATCTAACAATCGTGGGTCAAGTTTTTTTCGTTTACCCTATACGCAATTGCAGGTTATAATATCAGACAAAACAATTTTATTCGGATTTCATTATAGTTTATCGAATTTTTTGTACCTATACTTACCTGCACACCAATTTTTCAAACCAACGTGGATATACTCGTAAATTGTTTGCAGAAAAATATCTTATATCGTTTTAACGTGCCTACCTGCTAAAATATGGCAAAATCGTTCGTGTAGTCATTTTTTTCTGTCGTTTTATAATTTTATATTCATTGAAATAATAACGTACGTACATCGATTGAGAAAATGAATACCAATAGATGGTGTAACTCGATAAACTACCATTCATCCGTAGAGGTTATTTTTTTAAACTGACGCCCGACAATATTTTTGTACACGCAAACGAAATCATAACTTGTATTTTATTTTTAGTAAATAAAAGTAACTACGCGTATTATATTGTTTTGTATCGGTTTACAATTTAACATAAAATAAATATCGATAAAGAATGTATTTGAACTGACAGTGACGATATAGTTTGAAAAATAAATAAAAATAATGTCAAAAGACGAATATTATCATAATATGATTATTCCTACATAAAGTTTTTGATAACACAAATTTGTTTATCAAGATTGAAAAATAAGAAGAAAAAAAATCGAATAACATAATATATTATTCTGTACGAATGACATAATATCGTATTTTTAACTTTTGATAATAAAATGTTTTTGACTTACGGTTTCCTTTTGTCATCATGCTACATTCTTTAGATATTTCATTATTATTATTATATATATAATAAATCAACAAATAAAATCACCTATACTATAAATGCAATTATAAATAATTGACAAGCTATGATAAAATATAACCTAAAAATGACTTCATTTTCCAACAAAATAATATGAAAAAAGATACAAAAATCTCCAATCAATATATCTTTATAGCATGTATTTATTTATATGTTATTTGATATTTTTATTTCAATAATGTAATGATTCTATGTCATAAAACCAATCAGATGTTAATAAACTACATTATACATTTATATATCTATACTCTATGGCGATGGAGCATCCATATTGTAATTGGAATATTTTTACAAATTTGTTACGTATTTATTTTATTATTTTTGTTTTTATATAATATTGGTTTATATACTTACATGTTTTATTGTTATGATTTTTTAACATTTTATTTTTTTTACGTCTTTATACAAGGTAGTTAATTAATTGAATACCTAGTCGAAAATGAGCCAATGCAGAATAAAGTATTACAATGCTGGTGAATTCAACAACCGTCAACTGCTAAGGAAAGGAAAATCCCGTGATGGACATCATAATGAAGGTAAGCGAAATATTACGAAATAAATAGCAAATTATATTTTAAATAAAAGCTAATAATCTCGTTGTGTATTACTAAATTTTTTATAATTGATAAATAAAATAATTTTAAAAACTATATGAATAAAATACCTAATATACCTACCTACACATATTTAAAATTAAAAAAGATGAGCTGATACTCCTGCCGCACAGGATACAAGTGTGCGAACCACAGCGTTTAATTTTAATTAGAATTTGAATGCAATGATAAACCACAATTTTCAAACCCTAATACCAAAAATTGCCAATTTTATAAAACATTATATACGTAAAAACGAGAATTTTACGAAATATTCAAAGTCCGATATTTTGTAGAAAAATGAACGTAACGAATCCAAAATTTTACCTTATATAGAGAGTAGCGATGTGAATACTCAAAAAAATTTTCAGGTCTCTATCTTAAAAATTGCCCGAGTTATCGAAAAATATAGAAATTGAATTTGTCAAAATTTCATTTTTCGTGAAAAATGCAGTTTTTCATTTTTTCGAAGTTTTTTCTACCGCGTAGGGTCAATTTTGAGAAATTCGAAAAATGACCTAAATAAAGTACCAACTAGATCCACTTTGCTACCGGAAACATACCCTATTCGTGATAATCGGAGCATTATTTCGGGTAGTAAAAATGTCTTCAGAATAAAAAAAAAAAAAAAAAGAAAAAAAAATCACACATCATTGTAAAACGCTTCGCTCAGAATCTAAAATAAATAGGTACCTAAACATGTTTCATTTTATTTTTTAACATTAAATATGCACCTTACGTCCTTACACATATAAATATATTTCAGTACTATGATGTGATTTTAAATCTATATTATTATTAATACTGCCTATATAATATAAAAAAAGAGCTGATACTCCTGCCGCACAGGATACAGGTGTGCGGATCATAGCGTTTAATTTTACTTAGAATTTGAATGCAATGATAAACCATTGCATTCGAAAAAACGATTCTGAGCGAAGTTCAGTCAGATTATAATTTTCGTTTGAACTAAAAATATCAATTTAAAACAGCTATAAAAAAAAATTGAGATTAGGGATTTTTCTAATATTTTAGTATGATGTTAAGTAATATGTAAGTATACTTCAGTAAAATTTTCAGACCCTAATACCAAAAATTACCAATTTTATCAAACATTATATACGTAAAAACGATAAATTTACGAAATATTCGAAGTCCTATATTTAGTAAAAAAATTTAAAAAACGGTTCCCAAATTTTACCACATATATATAATAGCTATGTGAACACCCAAAAAAATTTTCAAGTCTCTAACTTAAAAATTGCCCGAGTTATCGTGAAATATAGAAATTGAATTCGTTAAAATTTCATTTTTCGTTAAAAATGCCGTTTTTTCGTCATTTTTTCGAAGTTTTTTCTACCGCTTATAGTCAATTTTGAGAAATTCGAAAAATGACCTAAATAAAGTACCATCTACATCCACTTTTACATCTGAAACTCGCTATTCGTGAAAATCGAAGCATTATTTCGGGTAGTAAAAGTGTTTTCAGAATATTTATTTATATGTATGGATTATAAAATTTTCGTTTTCCTAAAAATATCAACTTAAAACGGCTATAAAAAAAAATTTTGACGATAGATTTTTCTAATATTTTAGTATGATGTTAAGTAATATGTAAGTATACTTCAGTAAAATTTTCAGACTAAAATACCCAAAATTGACAATTTTATCACACATTATATACGTAAAAACGTGAATTTTACGAAATATTCAAAGTCCTATATTTTGGAAAAAAATTAATGTAACGGTTCCAAAATTATACCACATATATATAGTAGCTATGTGAACATCCAAAAAAAATTTCAGGTCTCTATCTTAAAAATTGCCTGAGTTATCGTGAAATATAGAAATCGAATTCGTCGAAATTTCATTTTTCGCGAAAAATGCAGTTTTTTCGTCATTTTTTCGCCGTTTTTTCTACCGCATAGCGTCAATTTTGAGAAATTCAAAAAATGACCTAAGTAAAGTACCAACTACATCCACTTTGCTACCGGAAACATACCCTATTCGTGAAAATCGGAGCATTATTTCGGGTAGTATTTTTGTACACAGACATAAAAAAAAAAAAAAAAAAAAAAAAAAAAATAATCACACATCATTGTAAAACCAATACATTCTTCGCTTCGCTCAGAATCTAAAAGGTAACTTAAAAAAGAACTCGTTTTATGTTATTTTTTTTCCATAATGGAAGTACAGATATCATATTATATATATATTTTTTTTAATTCTTATTATTATATACATAATATATGTACATAAAAATAAACAAAATGAGGATAAAATTCATATTTATAAAATTTGACTGTCGAGATTTACTTTTAAATTTAAAATCTTCTATCCTACAATATAATATATAAAACGTTATTCCATCTAATAAACCTTTTGCACAAGACAAAATTGCCTTGGGGAATTGTGAAAAAGGAAAAAAATTCTAAGAATTGAGCCTAACGTAGGTAGGTACTAAAAACACAATATGTGTATACAACTTTAAGTCAAACAATTTATAATATCAAATACGTATTTTATATATTATATTAAGTTAAATAATTCAAATATTATCTTAATTTTTTTTTTTTCATCAACACTTATTACTGGAGAAAATAATAAATTATATTATTATTAAATCCATTTTTTTTTTAGATTATATTTTTTTTATTAAAAAAAAAAAAAAAAAAAAAACCTTAAACACAGATTTGTTTATTTATTACATCTACTAGGTGCAATATAATAAAGTTTTTAATATTAATATAATATATTATAATATAGATATCGATTTAGATCAATATTTATTTTATTAAAGAAAACAATTTTAGTTGTTTTATTTTTAGAATATTGTAAACAAATTATTATAAGTTAACATTGTATTATATTTTTAAACTATAAAATTTTATTTTTATCTCATATTTTTGATATTGTTTTATTGTGTAATAAAGATTCTAATTTTGTTTTTAATTTAAATTTGTTTGTTACATAATATTATATCAAATTTATATAAATAATCAAAATAAAGTAATAACATAATTGATGCATTTTACAGATATAAATCTAAAATGTATGACATTAAAATATTGACATTTAATTGGAAAAATAAATATATATTATATTAAGTATAAATCAATATTACAAGCCTTTAATGATATATTTTGATATAAAATAATGTTTGTTTTTTTATAAATTCCAATGGCACAGATTTAAAATAAATAAGCTCTACAGTATCCACAAACGACTAACCAGAATAATTATTAACATATATGAATGGAAAATATTAATTCATAAATTATATTTTACAATTAAAATCCTTTTTTTTTTTTTTTTTAGCAATTTATATTGCTTATATTATGATACATTATAACAATTTTTTTTTTTTTTTTTTTTTTTTTTTATACGAGTACCTAGATATCAAAGCATCTAAATATATTAAAATGTATTCGCAGATAAAATAAATTCAAACAATATTATTTTTTATTTGCTAGTAATATATTTAATAATATAAATTATTATTGTCTCAGGGAAATAAACTCTATGGCGTATAATTTATTTTATCGTAAACTATGACGTATGACCAATAAAATTTGGTCGAAACAAGAGTAAAAATATACTTAAATCACTAAAAAAAAAAAAAAAAAAAAAAACCAAAAATAATATAAAACAAGATTGTATATGAAAAGAGAGATAGAGAGCACAGCATTATCAACAGCGGTTGTTAAAAACAATAATTAAGACCAAAAAGTATACACGTATATATGAAATGTTTTTTCATAAAAAAAGAAAAAAAACGTCTCTATCAAAATAATAATATGAAGCTACGCGGAATCGTACGGAATACTTATATAAAAATAATATAAAAAAAAAAAAACCACCTAAATGTTTTGTAAATATGATATTGTGTAATTTAAAATACACATCGTGTCGGGAAAAAAGTAACAATAAGGGGAAAAATGTGATACTTCAATGACGAGTATTTTCAATTTTACACTACGCATGCATATACGAACGTATTATAATAAAATATTCGTATATAAATGTGTGTATTACGTTGGCGAGAATTCTTTATTATTATTTTTTTTTTCATATACCCTTCGTATAAAATTAACCGTTGAACAATACGAGAAAACACTCGTTGTAAAGCGGGGGGAAAAAAATGAATTTCCATTAAGTGTATTAAATTTTATATTTTAATGTGAATCTATACGGGACTATAATTTACCTGTTTGAGTTTCCGATCAAAAAGCAGAATATGTTTTGACGTTAATACAGCAGAGACGACGTTTTTATTGTTTTTTTCGTAACGTGCGTGTATTGTTTTTTTTTTTTTTTTGCTTTTAAAACCACACAGTTAATGAGAACCGTATTATATAAAATATTCTACTTAAAATAAAATAAAATAATTAAATAATAATATCGATACGATATCGATTTATTTACATTTACATTATTAATATTGTAATGTGTGAATATTTTTTACCGTATACGATATTTTTATTCGAGTCGTTCGTTCCACATTTATAATATTGATTTATTATTTGGATTTTTTTTTATCCAGTTTTATTAGATTTGAAACACCCAAAATGCGTTTTTTTTTCTTATCTCCTCGGCTCTTATTATAATATTATTATAATATATCGCAGGCGAACGGCGAATCGTTATGATATCATATAGGCCACGTGGTTTTTAAACGTCTTTAAACGTTTAATGTTTCGGATATCGAAATTTATTTCTCTTTTAAAATAAATACGCCGTTAATATGATATTGGAAAAACGATAAATTTACGTGACACTTTATCATTCGAAGAAATTGACGTTATTCCAGCGTTTATGTACACCGCCGCCGCGATTCGTTCGCGTATAAATATTATGCAATTACTGGTAAAATCGTGATAAATCGACCGTATTGATCGACGATTGGAAACGAATGAAATGTGCTCCGGCGCTCTTGTATGACTTATCGCGATCTTTAAAATAATGCCGGGAATATGCGGATACCGCGATCATAATATTATATAATAAATATCGTCACAAATTATCGTTTTGACGTTTTCTGGTCTCGGATTTTAAATAAAATAAAAAAAAAAAATAGAAATTTCAATCCATCGCGTTTCAGACGTCATTTTATATTTTATGATATACGCGTCCACTTTTCGTATTGTAATTATTATTATTATTATTATTATTATTATTATTATTATTATTATTATTAAAAATAGAAAAAACCTATTAATATCGTACAAACTAGAATATGATATTAAAATATTAACACGAATAATTTAATATTAATATTGTATTTGGATTTTTGAATATACAATTTTATACTCCATGTCGTTAATATTAATTCGGTTTTTACCCGGTTACGTGCGGTTCGATTAGGTACGAAATAATTTTTGATCCATTTTTTTCCCCCACGACAAAATTACAATATCATATCATACGTATTGTGTAATCCTCTCGCGATTGATATCGATTAAAAAGTTTATTTTTTTATTTATTTTTTTTTATATATAACACGACACGAACGAATAGCGGTAAAAACAATCTAAATTAAATAATATATACAATATAATATTTATTTTTTTCGCGAATTTTACCACTTTGGAAAAACTGAAAATTAGTATTTTACATTTTCGTACAATTAAATTGTCGCGTGTGTTAAACAACGCACTCAATACAATACGTTTATTATTCCTATAAAAAAAACATCCGACGAGCCGTTTGTTTTGTTTCCAAACGTCCGCAGTGATATATTTTTTAATGTCGAAGAAAATCGTTTTTTTACCATAACGAGTCGTATGACGATTTCAGTTTAAAATCGTAAGAGTTGGCGTGATAACAATAACGCGGTATCTGGTCATCAACTGTAATATTTGGATTTTCGTCCGTTCTGCACAACAATATTATAATTTGATAAAACAGGACGCGTTTTCTACTGTTCGGATTAATCACAATATTATTAACGTGATGGGCGCGTCGTATCTAATAATAGGAAATTTTAATAATAAACGAAAAATGATGAAAACTAAAGTCTTATAAAACACGACTGCAGAGTTTCTTCGAAAGTATGAAAAATTCGTGCGATATTTTATTAAAACGAAAACTATATAAATTATTCCGTATTTGTGCCTACTCGAAAATGTAACAGAGAACTTTATTCGCGCTTCTACGTTATGTTTTTTAATAGCACGCTTTTTTCATGATCCCCTCGTCAAATTGTATAACAATTATTATCATTACGAATTTAACCGTCTTCTCTCGTTAGGGGTAGAGTGGAAAATTCCAAAAATGTAAATTCAAAACCGTATGATTACTAATAATATTACGACAGATGAAAAGCCGTGACCGTCGATTTTATTTTATTTTTCCCAAATAATAATAGAAGAAGAAAAAAACTGGCGACGATTTTAACGATTATTGCCGGGTCGTAGTCGTATTTCATTTCTAAATATTACCCCATATAGCGCCTAATAAAATAACCGAAACCGAAATTTAAGTGCGTGTAGAACACCTTCGCTTCGGCCGGAACAAAAATGCGCGGTACCTAATAATAATATAACGAACGTTCGAATAATACCGAACAGCGTAATAATTTTTATTCGAATTTATTCGTTTTTATTGCCCCGAGATTATTTTTCTCTTCATTCGGAAATATTATATTATTATACACACCCTGTATTATTATATTGAATCGTATAGCTTTCTCTATTTTTATTTGTGTGCGCACACACACACACACATACACGTATAAATCCGTAGGGGTCGAGGCCAATAATAATTTGTCAGTAAAAATAACTGGATGGCTTCTCTTCCACACCATTCCTCCTCTCGGTGTATCCCTCTTTCGTCCCTTCGGCCATCTCGCGTTCTCGTGATATTTCCAACCGTCGCCGTCTTTCGCTCTCTTCCCGTATAACATCGCCGTTTCTTTCTTTCGCGTTCTTCGCTCGCGCCGCGGGAGTCCGCGCCGGAAGCAGAACGCGCGGTACCGCACAAGAGAAATGGCTTTTTGGATTTTTATTATATAACTCGCCGCACTTATTTTACCATCGGGGGCGGGTTTATAATAATTTAGGCTCCCGGTTGACCTCCGCCGCCGCCGAAAACTTGGAGCCGAAAATGATTACGGCCCGACTTTTCAGCCCGGAGATTTATGACCGGTCGCATTATAAAGGTCCAAAGTTTAAATAGGTCCGCGTCGATGATCAAAGATACGTCTCCGGACATGTTATTATTAAACACGGGGTATCGTTCAAAATGTGATGTTTTTTTTTCTTTTTTTTTTTTTTTTGCATATAACCAAACGATAGGACCACCCACTGTTCGCTTTTCGTTTTGCCGCACCGACCCGAAATCCATGCGAAACTTTTGCTAATTTATTGCGGGTCCGTTACCCGAATTCTAAGACGTATTCCGAATCGTTCGTCTCTTTTTTTTTTTTTATATAATAATATCGTAAGACCGATAATAACAAAATATAACGTTGAGCTGAATTTGCTCGGAAAGATATTTTCAACTTTATCCGCGTCGTCTAAACAAAAATATTATATCGTCCTAAATTCAAAATAACGAATATCTGTGTGTGAAAACTGCGTGATATTCCAGCGAATCGGTTAGGTTAGGTTAAATATTAAAATTCAGATAAATGGAAAATTTTGGTAACCGACTCGGATTTATTTTAAACCTGCGTTTATTAGTCGACAATTTATTTTTATTTCCCATACCTACTTATTATTTTGTATCCGGGCAAAGATTTTCTCTCTTAATCGGGCACGGTCGAGAAACGACGGAAATTTAATAGTTTTTTTTTTCAATATTATTATAATATTACTAGCGATATTTTATAATATTATAATAAAATAGACTCGGAAGGCGTTTTGGAAGGATTTGAACGCGTGAAAAATAAAAACTGTCGTTGTGCAATATAATATTGTGTTATAATGCGTGCACGATGATTTAACGTGCCATTTGACGGAATTTACCTGAAAAAGCCAACTGGCAAGACTTTTCGATTTATTGGTCGACTGGACGTTACCAAAAATGTGGTATCGCACGACTAAAATACCTAAACACACGGGTGTTAATAATTTCCATTATTATTATTTTTTTTTTTTATATTTTATATACGAAATTTTTAGACGTCAGCGTAAAAATACCTTTTATTTTTTCACCCTCGTTCATTCGTGTTTTAATAATTTATTATTTATTTGCAACGTCGTTTTTTTTAAAAAAAATTTCTGGCATGGTCTCTGCAATAGATTTATCAATGAAATAATAATATATTATTGTGTGAATTTTTGTTTTTTTCTCTTGTTTTATTATTATTATTATTATTATTATTATTATTATTATTATTATTATT
>JAIUCT010010456.1:0-21525 GCA_021307375.1 Tetraneura akinire | reverse complement strand
ATAATAATAATAATAATAATAATAATAATAATAATAATAATAATAATTATAATAATAAAATGATCACGTTTAAAATTTATGACTGAAAATAATTAAATGCATCTACTCATATAATATTTGTATTATTTATTAAACATTAATGAAATTATAATATTTATAATCAACATTAATTATGTTTAAAGTAGTTGAATAAAATTGAATAAATATTATTAATTCAATTAAATTAAATTTCTTGTTTATAGTACCTATATTAATATAATATCATTTTGTAAGACGTAGTTACTTTGTTTTATTTATAACTGTAAAATTTAATTTTTTCGTTTATGGAATAAGGAAATTGATGATCAAAACATTTTTATTTTTTTTTTTTTTTATAATAGTCAATGTTCAAATAACTTAAAGTATTAATAAGAATAAAATACAAAATTGATTGAACCCATTACTGTGTAAAGAGTGGATTTATTTCTACCTTACAGGGATAACTTTATGGTTTTATTGTGTAATCTCCCGATTTCTATAACATAAAATATGAATGATCATATAAGTTTTTTTTTTTTATTAAAGAACAAGATTTGTTTGAACGTTTCTTATAATAAAATGGAGTTTTGTTTTTCAAAATGTTTAAAATTAAATAATATTAAATTTTAGAATTCATTTCATACAATACTATGATTGATATGGTAATTTTCCTTTCATATTTTTTAAAAAAACATATTTTGTTATTTCGTAGATCAAATATTATTATCATATTACATATAGACTAAGTTAGCTGATGTAACTAAAAAGTTGTTCAATCTAAAAAAATAAAATTATTATAGCTACATAGAAATTATATATTTAATTATTGTCTTAATATCTGTTTCTAAAAAAAAAAAAAACAGTTATTTTGTGCTCAAAATACTCACATTAAAGTATAAGTATTTAAGAATTATATTAAATAAATAAGGGTACAATTAGGTGCATACTGATAATATTACATCTAATTAAAATTTTAATTTATATTCTGGTCTAATTTTAAATAAAAATAGTTAATTATAATATCTATATCGAAATGTTTGTATTTTGTTAATATTTATTAAATATACGACATTTAACAAATAAATTATAAAATAATTTATTTATAAAGAAATATTTAAAGTATTAATTTTATAATCATAAACCGAAATATAAAAACATCCAATTTCGTGAATATTACAATCGACTAAGAAAATTTTACTTTAACTCGAAGGCATACTTCAGGTCGTCGTCGTATTATATTATATATTTAGTGACTATAATAATATGATCCTTACCAAGCAGTAAGATTATAATTTATATACGCTATTCAAATTTAAGATTGATGATAAGGATATTAAATGTTGATTATAAATAATATATTTTGAGTTTTTTTCTTTAATATAAATCAATATTATATTATTAATTCCGAAAACGGTCATAATTTCATCAAACATAATATCAGTGTCATACAACTGTCATCTTTAGTTTCGACTCTGAGCGTAGAATAAAGTGTAATACAGTATAAATTTTTAAAAGTAATTACGCAGAAAAAGTTTCACCTGATCATTTTTTTTTTCATCGGACAGACATATAATTTTTGAAATAAAATCAATAATTCTACGTGACAAATAATGCAATAAGATTGATACCGGCAGTAACCGATTCGCAGACATTTAATCGTCTACACAGCTCGAGAAGAAAACGAATGGATACATTATCACATTGGAGATGATATCTAATGGGGTAATTCCGTGATAAGCAGTCCAAATAATTCGACAACGCGCGTAGGTATATCTCGTGCTGTGAAAGACGATGGCACTTAAATTTGGTGACGGACGTCGTCGTTATCGATAATGTGATCGTGGTTTAGACGTTTAGTATTAAATCCCATTATTAGGTAAAAGACAAATGTTCCGGTTTGAGTTGACGTTGTTCACGGGAGAGAAAGTCTTCAAGACACCGCAAAATACGTCCCTTAGGCTAATGCCCAAATTTCAGACTTTTATATAATATTACACATATTATGTAGTAAGATTGTTCGCCAAATAATTCGAAAATATTTTTGTTAAAATAAATACTGCCAATATGAATTTTGGTTCTTGATTTTACTCTTCTCAAACTTTAAATTATTAATTAATTAAGGTTCTTATTTTTATATTCTGTGTGCATATATATAATATGTAAATTATAGCCTCGCGAGTTAAAAATGTGCTTCAGGTATAATATTAAATATTAAAATAATTTTAATTTTACGTTGTTCTTATTTTATAGCCATTTTTTTTTTTTTTGTAATTTTTAGAGTATTTATGACTTTTTAAAATACTTTTTTTTCTTTATTTTAACTTTTATCTGAAAAATTACAAAATGTTTTATTAACTTTTTACAAAAAAAAATTCTATGGGATTATGTAAATACTTTATATTCAAAAATGGTAAAAATTATTATGGTAGAAACGAGACTTTATGACAAAATTATAGAACACGTTTCATTTTTCTTTAAGCCGAATTGATGTTTGACCCAATTAGATAGAGTGGCAGTAAAATGACGTAGTATCATTAAATTATTGTTATATTAAAATTTATAACGCGATGATAAATTATCGCGCTCGAATAAAAAAGATTATGAAACCACAGCTCGGTGAATTATTATTAATTTGAAAATATTATATAAATTAAAATTTATATTTTTAAAACGTAACGAAAGTTTTATAACTTATAACGTTTTATGTGGAAAATGAAAACCTCTCGAAACGGGAAATTTCAAAAAAAATGTATTCGAAATTTCAATTCTTGTTATTTAAAAAACAATACTTCCTGACTGTAAAAAATATTCAAAGCCGACATTAAAACGTTATTGAATTCTATTCGGACGTTTATTTTTCAGGTTCGGCGAATTAAACGTTAAGTTTCTCGATGAATATTTCAAAAAAATTAACGCAAAACGTATAAAATATAATTAATGTATCGCTCTTATCGTCTTTAATGTCTGATAAATGATATAAGAGGGATAATTTGACGAGGTCGTTTCGTATTCAGGCGTAGTTTGTTATGATTGCGTGTATACGAGAAAAAAGAAAAAACGCCAAAAAAGTATATTTTATTGCGGACAATACTACGCGTGTCGTATCCAAACTGACGTCGTTCGCGTCTATAAACGGTATAATATTGGCCCTGAAAGAAATAATATTTTGCAATAACAATATTATAAAAATGGTTTTGTGGCGATTTTCGTATAATTTTCGTTTAAAATGCTGTTTTTTTTTTTTTTTAATTTCCAGTGAAAAAGAAGGACTATTACCACGATGACGATTATATATTATTGTTTTTCGCTTTTCACGTCTGTCGTCTGTGTATGATAATATTATGATAATTTTCGTTCGAACACACGATATTATCATCGTATACTATCGTATACCGCGGTAACGGTATAAAATTATAAATAATAAAATAATCGACTTGACGTTCCGTTCGGAGGAGGGATATTTCGTTTTTAAAAAGTTTTCGCGACGAAGACGGGTCAAAAGAATCCGTTCGGGTATCGCGCGTGGGCGGCTATCGTGATTTTTATTTCGTCTTTTATACCGTCCGCGCAAAACAGCAATTAAAACGGTCGAAGAACAAACTTTTAATAAACTTTTCCGTTTTCGGCGAGAAAATCGGTACAATGTAATCGTATAGTCGCTTGGCCAAAACTCGAGGACATCTTCGCGCGGACCAGAACGCGCGTTCGGAAAGAATCGACTTTTCCTTCGCTCGTCGGAGGATGGAGGAAAATTTTTTGAGGTTATTATTGGGGGAAAAAAATACTGGAATATCATCGCTTTTTTTTTATCTTCAGTCCCTTTTTATATTATATATATTCAATATTGATATGATAATATATTTATAATATTACTTCGACTTTATTATAATATTTAAACAATTATTATTATTATTATTTTATTTATTTTTAAGTCCGCCGGGTCCGGATATTTTTTTTTACGAATCGTTTCGACCGAATATTATGTAAATAATCCACTCGTATATTATAATTTATACTCAAAAGGTATTCTTTTTTTTTTTTTTTTTTTTTTTTTTTGTCTACGTCGTATTATAATTATTATTCAAATATAAAAAAAAAACGCATATTTTAATACTTAATATTACGTACGCTTTCTTCTATCATCGCGGCTTATTATATACGTGTAATGTATGCGCACACACTATTTTATCGGATAAACTTCAAACGAAATTTAAGTTTTGCGATTCGCGGGAAAGAGCAACAGCTTCGGTTCGTAAATTTTGAAAGTTGTGTTTTGCCAAAGGCAGCGGAATCTCTCCGAACGTACGCACACTCTTGAATAATTGTGAAATGATTATATGCGCTGTAATACCGGTAAAGGTATACGAAATAAAGTTATAATAATTATTTGTTTAATAATCAACGGTCGACGGTACGAAATATTATAATATATACACGAATAGAGTATAATAATAAACATGGTTCATATTAATATAAAATGTATAAATTAAAAATAAAAAAAAATTAATAAAAAAATGTATTATAATATTATTAATAATAAATAGCCGAAGACGCACGGTTATCAAGAAAGTCACATAAAGCAAAATAACCGGGAAAAGACCAAGAGGCAGAGACGGTGTGATAGAATATAGAAAAAGACCAAAAGAAAATTAATCCATAGAGAGAGAGAGAGAGATGGAAAGGCATTTTAGAAGCGGCGATGGTCCTGAATGGACCGCTATAAGCATAAGAAGAAGAAGAAGATTAATAAGTGTAACATACTCGTATAATGATAAATTGATAACACGGTTATCGGGATAAATTTACCGTATAACATTATATTATAAACAGTTTGTCGAAAACGGACAGTTCAAAACTTTTATACGACTCGATGAAATAAACGTTCACTAAACACGCGTTACGTTTCGGGACAATAATAATATATTCTTTCTTTAATTAACTCCGAGTTTAAACTCTAGATAAGCGCAACTTTTCAACGAACAATCAGGTATAAATTGCGTATTAATAATAATATAATTTGCATTATACGAATATACTTAAGTACCTACATATTATTACAATCGTACGATTTAAAATCAAAGCGTAAATTTATAATATTATTATAATAGTAATTTTTATAAACGTCCTCGAGGCGTTCGAAAAATCGTTCGTACGATTTAAAAGCATTTCGATATTTTATATAGTAATTAGTCGAAAATATAATACATTAATTTATTATTATATTTTTAATTCATATAATAATTACTAGTTTATTAGCACTCAAACATTGGAACTCTTGATTATTATTATTATTTTTTTTTTAAAATCATATTTCAATGAATTTAAATTATTCGTTTTCAGTTTTTTCTTTCTCCCGCCGCAGGTCGACCGAAATATAAAGAATTCGCGAAATTTTATGCCAAAAATAATAATAATAATAATAATAATAATAATATAAAAGAACAATAATATTAACGATAATGTTTCGTTATCATATTTAACGCGATATTATATTATAGTATGTTATAAACCTATAAACGAAAAAAATATATAAGTAATGTCATTTCGGCGATAAGTCGAGGATATTTTGAATTTTTTTTTTCTGGTTTCTTCGTACTAGAAGCGTCGTATCAATCGATCGACACGCACGTCAATTCGCTTAGTTAGTAGTTTTGAGTATACTTACACTAATTTGTAACGGTTTTCGTTTAATGTTAATTCGTGTTTTTGAAAACTTCGTTTACGGAAAATGTAATATCAATAATAACGTTTTAATGCGTAATTAATTAAAGTTCTTCGGCACAATACGCCGACCCCGACAAACTTCTAATGATGTAAATGTTGTGAATTCAATTATTCCGTACGCGTTTACGGTGGTTCATCAAAACAAGGTGGGGAGTAGAGACGTGGCAACGTTCAAACATTTAATTATTATTACATTGTTGTAGCTTAATATTATAATTTAATTATTATTTATGTTGATATTTGTTTTCGCATTTCGATCGATCGAATAAAAATATATTTTACTCGATACAATATTATGATATTTATCCCCGTACAAGTCTTTTTCGAATTTGAATAAATGAGCAAAAAAAAAGAAAAGAAAAGGAAGAAAGTAGAAGTTATAATACGACGCGTTTCGAATAATAATAATAATAAAAAAAAAAAACGAAAATCTATAAAAATGTACGAAGTGTTGAAGTCTATAAACGACGTATACACATAATAATACATTATTATTATTATTCTTTATCACAATATTCGGTTTCGGTCGTACGCGACGCAATACGACGTATAATCAAACTGTTTATCGCGTATAATTCCGCTGTTATGTTTTTAAACTCGCATAAGAATTGATTCGGATAGGTCATGTCGTATAATAGTAATAATAATAATAATAATAATAATAATAGTAATAATAATATACGCTATGAGTCTCGAAAAGGTATTTTTAGTATGCGATATTTATTTTTATCTTTATTATATTTTTCTTCCGCGTCCGACCCGGAACAATATTATGTACGTTCCATGTAAAATTGGGTATAATATGTTATATATATATTTTTATATATGTATATACCTACTCTATATATATACGTACAGTACAGGTACGTATTTCCATATTATAAGCTCCGCGTGTAACCCGAAACAAAATACGCTGAATAGGACATCGATTTTCGCGCGTTTGGGGGTATAGTCGCATGAGGGGTTTTCGTCCCTTTCCCGCCGCGCGTATGACTCGTACATAGACGATATGTATATTATATAATATGGTATACGCGCGGATTTAAGATCGTCGGAATTGCTTAAGGAAACCGTCAAGATTTACATGTATAGATATCTCGAACAAGTGGCAAGGGCCGCGGGGGATAACGTCGCGATAAGGCGGGACACCAAAAAGCCGTATCGTTCGAACCGCACCACTTTAGCCAGGAGAACGTGCAAACGTGTCACGACCAAATGGCACACTTGGTTTTTATGGTTTCGATGTAAGGACCGGTAACATTCCTGCAGATGGGGTTTCAGTTAAAATTTTTCTTTTTCCCCGTTCCGTATATCCTCTCCTCTCCTTCGTCGTCTTTCAGTCCCTTTACGGTCCCCGCAGTCGCTCGGTGTCTGCTCACGGGATGGGGGGGGGGGGTTTCCAGTTTCATCTGATTACGCTATTTTTATACAATCGTCTCCGTAATGTCGTTATCGCATTATTAAAAAAGCTTTTCTATGGTTTCCATTATTTTTTCATATTATAATATATCGTACTTTCAAACTTTGTTCTTGTAATGTCATACACTTACTCGCCGTTGAAAATATTATAATATTGCATTATAATGCGAAGTACGTATATACGCTCCCGTGCGTAATATCGTATATTTACATAGTTATTGTTGTTCGTCATCGACGACGTCCGCGATGTTATTAAGTTCTTCCGTCTCATAAAACTATATGCAGACCAACAAAGGTATCTTTATACGATATTGTTATTGTTATAATAACAATTGAACGGTAGAGTTCGAGAGCAGGACAAAATAATAATTACATTATTGACGATTGAAACTTATAAAAAAAATATAGGAATTATCTGTTACATTTTTAAAGGAGGAGCGAGTAACAATAATGTATTAATAATGTTAATTATTAACGGATCGTTAAAAATAAAAATGTATTATAGGTATTATAAAAATATACAGTTATTGTCTAAATAATAAGAAAAAAATTAATTTTCAATAGATTTTATGAAATTTTCTTTTTACTCTATCGGTTATTTTATAATATTAAAACCATATAAATATAACATACATAATATTATGATAGATTTAGATTTAGATATTTTTTATATACCTACATATTATTCACTTAACAATTTAAGCTTTTTTAGTTACATTTTATTACTTCATTATTAATTATTATCACATATTATGTTGATTACATTGAAATTAATTAGAAAATTAAATATTCCATTTTTTATATGAATTACACCTATTTGTCCAAGAAGTCGTGGAATAAACGTAATATCATTGGGCGACAACATATGAACAAATAAGTCTAATAATAATTTTCAAATAACAGGAAATAATTTAAACATTAGTCATAATAACGTACGTAGTTTAAAAAAAAAAAAAATAAAAAAAAATTATGACGTAATTAAATGTAAATATTAAGACCCATTATTGAAAGTTAGAGGCTTATTATGGGTTATTATGTATGTCCCGCACTACATACTCTGTTATGGTGAACTTGGTAGCTGGTTGCTTGCTCAACACAATCTACAATTGTGTTCACCGACGACTACGACAAATATGACTAATCGCACGTGATGCTATCACAAGTAATCAATAGCCTGCCAATAGTAGTTAGCAATAACAAGAATAATTACATAATAATGTTGTTGACATATGACAATAAAGGACAATAATTATGACAATAAAGGTGTCATTTCCGTTTCGCATGCAGATTCCTTAATCTTCTTGATACTATCTCTACGTGTAGACCAAAAATAATACATGAAATATCCTATCATAAAAACAAATAATAGAAATCCTACTATTGCTTCTGCTTGTTCTTTTCCTTCTCTATTTGATGGCTTCATTCACTCAGATAGACTAAGAACAGATTGAGTGATGACCTATTGAAGCAGAGATTACAACTAATGATGATCTAACTACAACATGTGTGGCACTATATATATAGTACCTTGGTTTAGCTTCCTCAACACGAAAGCAATATAAAATAATATTACTTTTTATACTAAATAAAGAGGCCACTTTTTCGAAGATTGAGAGACACTCAAAATAATAGTCCTCTGGGTAAGATATTTACATTTTTGATGATCTGTAAACTGTAATAACGATAACTTTATCTTTATTACTCATAAATTCACATATTACTTTGATATCAACTTAAAATGTATATAAAATTGAACACAAGTATTAATTATAATTTAATACATATATACTTATAATATATATAACTACGTTGTTATAATAGAAAGGATTAAAGGAATAATGGTAACCTACCAATTTTCAATAAAAAAAAAAAATACAATGGTATTTGAAGTAATTGCTTGCTCAACACAATCTACAATTGTGTTCACCGATGACTACGAATATAAATAAAAATATAAGTTAGTAATTTAATAATTGATTACAACGACATGCCATTGTCTATTAATAGAATATGATGTAATCATAAGTAGGTTCATATAGAAACACGTTATTAAAAAGTGGTGAAGGACAGTAATTAATATCTTTTATTAATGATTAACATAATTATAAATGAATTGCATTAGTAAGTAATATAATATACTTTATTTCCTATTAATTATAAATTATAGCATACTATTATATTATTATTCAAATTACTAAGTAGTATTATGTATAGAATTTTTTTTCTTACAAATATTTCCTGTCCAAACTATAAAATGAAAAATATTTTAAAATATAAAATATATACTGTTAAAAAATAAGCTGTATTTAATTTAAGACCTAATTTTCATAAAATTTAAATTAAATAAAACCTTAAACAACTATACCTAAAGAGTTGTAATGTATGTATGTCACTAATATTTAAATGTTAGTGGTTATCATTTCAGAGTATTTTATATCATAATAACATAATAACATAATAACACTTTGAAATGTATATTTTTTTGTAGTTTACATTTTAATTAATATATAAAATATAATATTATTACATTAATGATTGGAAACGACTTAATACGTTAAAATACACAGTTTATATTTTACTAACATAATGTGATTACGATTTTACAATACAATTCGAAATTATTATAATATAGGTAGGTACACGAATATTATTGTTTACGTGTTCATTTAATACGGTCATTTCGAATATTGATAACGTAAAACGTATATATTACGGTTCGTGCTCGTAAGGGTGAGTGCTTGCATAATGTATTACTGTTGTTAATTACATTGTATAAATATATATTATTATTATGTCACCGAATATCACAGTCCTTGTTCGAATATTTGCGGTATGTTAAATTATACCGAATGAATGTGGGGATATATTCTCGCTCACTACCGGCTACCGTATATTATATATTATGTTGTATAGAACGGTGTATTATATTATAATGTTATAATATACACGTTTAACCAAATTCACGATAGTTCACTGTTAAATACCTACGAGAATAATGATAATATAGTGAAACGTTATTATTATACGACAGCATTTCAGAACGTACAAAGGGAAAAAATTGTAAAAACAAAAAAAAATTACTTGGGTTCATACAATATAACGCCTAAAAACACGTTTCGACATTTTATTTTCGCAGAAGATAACCAGTTCTTGCCAAACGAATCGAATATTTTTTGTATGGTCTCTGGTAGCACTGTTCGAACAAAAAAAAAAAAAAAAAAAAAAAAAAAAATAGATTTCTCTGATTGAACTATTCAAAGTGTAAAAACGACGTAAAAAGTGTGATACTTAATATTCAATATAGAAAGTAGTTTTCCTTATGCATATCTACATTATTTTGCGTCTGTGTCGTTTTTCTTATAGAGATAAGTGAGATTATTTTTATTTAACGTAATATTTTATATAATTCTATCTTTTTGACCTCTCTCTATAGGGAAAATCAATTTGTCAATATTTTAAAAACACAAAGAAAAACAAAATTGATTGGGGAAAAAACAGTGATTATTTTCTTCGGTTATATTTATAAAAAGTCACTATCAATATATATTATTATTGTCAAGATAGAATATAAGTATTATTATTATAATATCTCGTGGTATATTGTTAAAGCGTATAATAATATGATTTTTACCGTAGGTTGTCGTTTTTCGCAAACTTTCCGGTATTTCCTTGTATATTGTTATGATGCGCGTGTACGCACAGCGCAAGTAAAGGTGGCCTGCTTATACCACGGTAACGGTAAGGATAGTTTTTCTGAGTACCGAACGCGTGCAATATTATAATAACGATAATAATAATAATAATAAACGATAATAGTGTGCCGTGGAAAATTTCATCAGAACACAAAGAACCGCGTATAATAATAATAATAATAATAATAATAATAATAATAATAATAATAATATATATGTATAGCAATGACAATATTTAGTTGTACCACAGTGGCGTGGAATAATCGTTGGATGAAGTTTGCAAAGTGCTGCAATAAAAAGAGCGCCGAGCAGATCGTTAGCGGAAAACAATAATTTGTTTCCAGGGGAGAATTTAATATTCAACTTTGGTTTTGCGCGCGCGCGCGCAATGCGTTTTTCGTCCGTTCTCGGGAATTATTAATACGTATATAACCGAACTGTCGCGTCGCCCACGCGTTTCGCCTGAACGGACCCGAGAAATCGACCACGGTATATTATCGCGGAGAACTACGAGTATATAAGTATACACACATTTTATACCGCGACTGCGTTACCGGTTCATTAGTCTCGATGTGTGTCACTCGCGTGAAATCCCGCGAAGAAAAACGGAGGACAATTTTATCGCGACTTTCAGTTGCTCCTCTTCGCGTTCATGACCCCAGATAACTACGATATAATATATATATATATATATACATATATGATTATTTTCTTCTATCCCTGCATTATACGAGTGTCTTCTGGATTAATACTGGGCGGCTTCCGCAGGGTCGCAGAAACGGTATTTAAGTGGTTTTTATCGCCTACGAAACGGGAAAGTTTTCCGTTACATTCGTCCTACGCACGTTCGTTACATATAATAATGCGCAGTAATATACGTCGCGGTCTCGCCGGATTATCACAGATTTGTTCTTTACTAGAGCATCGTCTAACGTATAACCTTATCCGTCGGTGCTTTATTTTTTCGTCATTTCGTTCGTCTCCTCTTTCTTATATTATTCTCGACCGTTGGAAATGACGTGTGCCCAGTTATAGTGTAATAAAAATAATATTGTGCTTTGTCGAGTGACAAATGGGTATTGCCGTGTTCGCCATGACGTTAAAGTGCCACATAATCATTTTTTTTTTTCATCAATTAACAATATGACCACAGAATATAAGTACTATATGGAAGAAATATTTTTCGAAAATTACAAAACGTATTCTCATGAGGAGATTGTATTTGTATAGTTTACCGGATTAGACAGTTATCTATTTAGATAATGTTCAAAAGATCAAGGTGGATTGAAAAATATATTTATTTCCTACGATAATATACACCTACGTGTGTTAATATGATAATGTACAAAAATAGTTTTGAGTTTTGACATCCGAAAAGAATTTTTAATTATTATAATTATTATTTAATTTACATTTATAAATTATAAATATATGCAATATGTACTTGTGATTACATCATACTCTAATAATAGACTATGACTTGTCGCAGTGGCGTAATTAGAAATTTGTTCTGTGGGGGGGGGGGGATAGAATTTTTTTTTATACACACAAAATATTCATTATAATTTCAAGTACATAATTGCGAATATTATTAGTATTTAATCAATAATTTTAGAGCCAATTAATATAAAAAATGCAAATATAAAAAATATTAAAATTATAGGTATAGGACATAGGTACTCGTATTTTAGATTCTGAGCGAAGCGAAGTGTCTTTTTTATTTTGTTTTTGTGCCTCTAAGCATTATTTCGACCAGAAATAATGATCCGATCTTTATGAATAGCATAGGTTTCTTGTAGAAAATTGGATGTAGTTGGTACTTTATTTAACTTATTTTTCAATTTTCTCAAAATTGAGCTTATGCGACAGGAAAAACTACAAAAAAATGACGAAAATTCGCTCTGAATCGTTTTTTCGAATTGCATTCAAATTTTAATCAGTATATAACATTATCCTCTCCACACTTGTATCCTTGCGGCAAGAGTATCAGCTCGTCTTTTTTTAAATTTAGTTATTATAATATTAAATTTATTTTGTTTATAATCAATGGTAATAACTAATAATAATCGATGGACGGTGACCACATACAAATATACAATTAGGTAATAATAATACAACGCCAAAAGTAGTATTTTATAATTCATCGTTATTCACTCATTCGTTACTTATTATCAGTGATTTCTTGTGGCATATTTTAGATTTTGAGTAAAGCGAAGAATATATTAATTTTACAAAGGTGGTATGTCTTTTTTATGTCTGTAAACACTTTTTTAACTAGAAATAATGTTTCGATATTCACGAATAACATACGATTCCGTTTGGAAAATGTATGTAGTTGGTATTTTATTTTGGTCATGTTTTGAATTTCTCAAAATTGAATTTATACAGTAGGAAAAACTACCAAAAATGACAAAAACTCAGCATTATTCACGAAAATTTTTTTTTTAATACCTATAGATATATTATATGACTAAACTTCACTCAGAATCTTTTTTTCAAAAGCAACGATTTGCATTCAAATTTAAATCAAAATACAACACTATCCGCTCCACACCTGTATCCTACCTACACCACTACATCAGTAGATCCACTTTTAAAATTTGTATGTACCATAGGTATGTATATCTACGTTATACATGAAATATTAAACAATTCAGAATTATATTTAAATATAGTTGGTCGTTGTGTGACGTACTGACGTGTATACCATTACATACTCACAATCACAAATATATATAAATTAATAAATACTATATGTAAGGTTCTGTGGGGTGATCTATCCCTGTCATCCCCCGCGTAATTACGCCACTGACATGTCGTTGTAATCAATTATTTAATTACTACATTACGTTTTTATTTATATTCGTAATTATTATTATCAGTGAACACAATTGTAGATTGTGTTGAGCAAGCAATTACTTCAAATAACATTGTACTCGTATTTTTTTTATTGGAAATGGGTAGGTTATCAATATTCGTTTCTATTATAACAACTTAGTTATAGAATACACTATTTATGTATTATTCGTTGTGTTCAGTCTAACCTATATAAAATTTAGTTAATATTTTACATTTATGTTTATAGAATTGGATATGAACTGAAGTAACTCCGTATCTAAAATTATGTTAATCATTAATAAAATATATTAATTACTATCCTTCACCACTTTTTAATATTTTTTAATTGTTTCTATATGAACCTACTTATGATTACATCATACTCTAACAATAAACTATTGCATGACGTTGTAATCAATTATTAAATTACTTAATCACATTTTTATTTATATTCGTAGTCATCGGTGAACACAATTTTAGATCGTGTTGAGCAAGCAATAAATAAAATAAAATAGTATATTTTTTTTATTGAAAATTGGTAGATTACCAATATTTCAATCTATTATAACAACTTAGTTATAGAATACACTATAATAATATGTATTAAATTATAATTATTTATTGTGTTCAAAATTATATAAATTTTAAGTTGATATCAAAGTAATATGTAAATAATAATAGAGATAAATTTATCATTATTACAGATCATACAAAATGTGAATACCTTACCCTGAGGACTATTATATTGAGTGTCTCTCAATCTTCGGAAAAGTGGCCTCTTTATTTAGTACGAGTATAAAAAGTAATATTATTTTATATTACTTTTGTGTTGAGGAAGGTAAGCTAAGGTACCATATATAGTGCCACACTTGTTGTAGTTAGATCATCAGTAGTTGTAATCTCTGCTTCAATAGGTCATCACTCAATCTGTTCTTAGTCTATCTGAGTGAATGAAGCCATCAAAAGGAGAAGGAAAAGAACAAGCAGAAGCAATAGTAGGATTTCTATTATTTGTTTCTATGATAGGATATTTCATGTATTATTTTTGGTCTACACGTAGAGATAGTATCAAGAAGATTAAGGAATCTGCATGCGAAACGGAAATGACACCTTTATTGTCATAATTATTGTCATATGTTGACAACATTATTATGTAATATTGTTTTTCAGTAATACAGTTTCTTTTGGTTCTTCTGTTTATTCTGTTGAAGAACTCAAAGTTCATTATAATTATCCTCTTTTTGCTAATTATTATTAACATGCTATTGATTACTTGTGATAGTATCACGTGCGATTAGTCATAATAGTCGTAGTCGTCGGTGAACACAATTGTAGATTGTGTTGAGCAAGCAACCAGCTACCTAATTCACCATAACCGAGTACTCGTATGTAGTGCGGGACATACATAATAACCCATAATGAGCCTCTAAACTCTCAATAATGAGTATTAATATTTACATTTCATTACGTCATAATTTTTTTTTATTTTTTTAAAAACTACGTACGTTATTATGACTAATGTTTAAATAATTTCCTGTTATTTGAAATTTATTATTAAACTTATTTGTTCATATGTTGTCGCCCAATGATATTACGTTTATTCCATTCATATAATTTATTAATTATAAAATTGAAGAAATTAACAGCGTTGGTACTTGATATCTAACCAATTCTATAATATTAAGATACATCAAGTTTAATACTTGGAAACGAATATCAAATTTGTCGTCTCAGAATGAAAATATTTTACAGTAATTTTTGCAATTGTTCAGAGGAGCGTTTTTACGTTAGAATTTTAATAATTTTTACCACAATAAATGCTAAATTGCAATATTTTGATGCAGTTCCTATAATCATTTTTCCATAAAAGATAAGTTTACCACAATTTTGTTTTAACTTAATATTTATCAAGTTATGAATAAAAAATGGAATATTTAATTTTCTGACTTAATTTCAATGTAATCAACATAATATGTGATAATAATGAAGTAATAAAATGTAATTAAAAAGTCTCAATTTAAGTGAATAATATGTAGGTATATGGCCAACACTTTATAGCTGTTTTTAGTGAATTAGTTAGTTGGTAGCTTGCTTGGTATAGAGTAAAATTATATAATAATTTTGATATTTGGTCTCTTAATTTCATAATCATGTTGCGTCTTAGGGATTTAATGCATTTCATGAAAAAATTATATGTTTGATGTAGTGACGTCATAATTTGTAATACTTATAATCACCTACTTTATTTTCATGGCATGGAAAATATATTTTAACATAATAATTTATTTATTTATTTTTATTATTAATAGATATCAGATTTTTTTTTATCGTAACATTGATAATATGAATTTTACTATTCGCGATATATTATATAATTAATAAATTACAAATTATACAAAAATATTATGTTTTCAATTAATTAAATATTTTCTAAAAATCGAAATCTTTATTAGATTAGGATGTCGATTTAATAAAATTTATGCATTTGTTCAGTATAAATTGGTTATTTTCAAATTTCATTAAACTATAAAAAAATAATTTGTTATTTTTTTTAAAATTTATTTCGAGATGTTTTGGTTACAAAAGTAATAATATCGGTAATATTATAGTCCCATAGGTAACTAATAATTGAAAAAAAAACACTATTCTGAAAGCTTAATTTTTCGTGGGAAATTACAATGTGTAAACAGTTTTGAGACACGCTGTACATATTATATACTTAATAATATTTATCCTATATAGTACCTAGTTGTTATCTTACAAATTTCGCGTAATATTCACGTTTTGATTAATATTAATTTAATACGTGACCATACGTTTAAGTTTTAATTTTTTAAAAATATCATATTTCAATTAAATCGTAATAATTTATATTTACAAATATTGAAACGCGATGTTTATCGTCGGAGCATGCGTAAAACAATAAACGAACCCCACCGACGAGCAAATTAATTATTATAATTATTATTATTTTTTTTCTTTTTATCCAAAATTCATATTATCCGCTTTTCCGACTGGTATTTGTGTTTTGAAATTTTATAATTGCATAAAATTGTTAACGTAGGTCTTTATCTTTTGTCGACTCTGCGCTATTCTTAATCCAATAATAACATTAAGTACGACGCACGTATATTTAACTTAAAATATTTAGATGTTACTTTCGTGCCATACTTTATTATTTACGTATGTAATATATTTATGTAGAATTTATAACGATTTATCTTAGTTAATAACATTATTTATAAGTCATAAACTAATAAATTTCAATCCTCGATGTGTGTACTGTGTGTGTGGATCGTGCACGTACATATAAGAACGTTTAAACTTTTAACTTTTAATATTATTTTTACACTGCATAAATGCCGAATATTATACGTTATGTATATACATTCGCATATATGCATAAATAATTTAAACGAAAAATATCAAATTAAATTATTGACATTTTTAAAAATAGGCTTTTTAAATTTTAATAATATCGTACAAAATGTGATGAAATTTTATGGTGATTATCAATAAATAATTCGAGTCACCTGTTATATTTTTATACGTATTTTAATATTATATTTTATAACGTTACGAATAATACATAAAAAAAAATTATTTTAAATATAATATTTTATTTTATATTTAAAAAAAAAAAAAAAAAAAATTAATAAATAATGTAATATATATACGTTTAAATGACTTCGAATTTATACATATGATATTATTATTTTATCGGACGGTTTTATTTAATTATAATATTAAAAATTGTTGTACGTAGATATTTCGAAATGGTAGAAAATCGTAAAATTATAGTTTTCGTTTATTTTTTCACGGATATAACCGCAACAGAAAAAAATGTCGTTTGAATAAAAGTATACGCGTTAGGTAACAAAACTATATAAAAGTTAGAAACGTTCGAATTTTAAACGAGAAAATTATTTATTTTTATTCTTAAAGTTTAATGAAAAAAAAAAAAAAAAATATAACGCGAACCGCAGAATTTGAAGAGCACACACACACGTATTATTATATAAGTTTTTAGAAACCCTTAAAAATAACTGCACATAAGTTCGTTCAATTGGTTTTCATAATGCGCGCTTTTCTCCGGCCAATACTATTAAGGATGATTTATTTCAACGTCAAACCGAGACATTCGTTATTTTAGAATTAGAATAATATAGTTAGTATCGATTTTATGTAATTTAATTTTCGCATTACGTATGAATATTGACGTGAATAAAATATAAAATAACGAGAGAAATAATAATAATAATAATCATAATAATAATAATAATAATAAAAATAATAATAATAATAATAATAATAATAATAATAATAATAATAATAAAAATAAAAATAATAATATATTAATATATCAAATAAAATAATACGTAAACCATTTTATTTGTACAATATGACTTTATAATATTTAATTCTTACTTTTTTCTTTTATACCGCAGTAGGGGAACTGGGGAAATTAATTAAATTTAAATTAATTTAAAATATAATAATATTATAATACCTAGTGAAATTAAACTATTATCACGTTGTCTGGCCACACGATAATATAATTTTTAATAATACAGTCGTCTATATCGTATTATAATAATAATTAAATTATTACATCATAATAATATGGTACTTGAAAATTCCTTCGTTAGGCTTATTTCTAAGAATATTAAATTGTGATCTATCCCTTACTACTGATACGGGTGCACTGAAACTTATTTTTAGAACCGTATTCGTATATTTGTTTGGTCGTTTCAACGTAACGCGTATGTGGTTAGGTCAGGTTAGGTTAAATTTTGTGGTTATGATTTTGTGTCACGAAATTACAATTCCTACATAATTGTAATATGCGAGTATTTCGTTACCATTATTACTACTAAAACATGTATACGCAACCAGCCCATAACAAGATTATTTACAGAAAAAAATAATAATGAAAAAGTCAGACGCACTAAAATATTTATAATTTCGAAAAAATTAGTTTTGAAAAAAAAAAGAATGAATAAATACAATCACCAGGAAACGAAATATTTTAAACTTTTCGTATCTGTTAGTTTCGATTCGCCTAAGACCAACAACAACTTTTACATAATAACACGACGTGACGTTATTGACGCACATAATAATATTATACAAAATTTTTAATCGAGATTATTTTTTGGAAAAATTCCGCTTGCAAAATTATCTCGAAATTCAAAATAATTATAATATTATTAGGCGTATTTATTTAACAAAGGAAAAATGATAAGGTCCGGGGGCTCAATTTTATCCACTGCCTTTTTTTTCAACGTAACAAATTTATAAGAATATCAATTACACAATTTCTTTGAACTAAAATCTTAGATCTTAAAATATAAAGGACGACAGATATTTGATATAATTAATTTACTATATTGTGTTAATAATATTCTCGTAACAAGATCATAATAATATTAACATTTTGTAATTTATTTTTCGGAACTTTACGGGTTAGTTTCGTTTAATTAGTTAATAATTATTATCATTAAATTTACTTGTTACGATATACTCGTATTATATTGGATTTAAATTTTTCAAAAAAAAAAGAACAGATACTTCTGTGGAAGAGATACAGCAGGTTTAAAGAGGATTTGTTGAATTTTGATTAAAATTTGAATACAAAGACAAATAATTACATTCGTGAAAATTATTTTGAGCGAAGTTCTTCAGATAATAAAATATTTATTGATTACAATTTTTACATTCATACAGTCTCTGCGTTTATGCCCATCATAAAACACTTAAATACTCTAATCTGACACTCATTCACTCAGAATGGTTTTTCGAATGTAATGATTAATCTGTCGTTACATTAAAATTTTAATCAAAATTCTACGGTATCCCCTTAGACCTGTATATCCCTTCCACAGCAGTATCAAGTTCTCATTTTATATATTAAAAAGCTACATAAAAAATAAAAAAATAAAAAAAAAAAAATGGTAAATTAAAATTGAATTTTTGAAAATTTTGGAAAAAAAGGACACACATCACAGTAAAACCAAATGATGTAACAAATCGCTTGGTTCAAAATCAAAAATATGAAAAATAAAGAAAAATATCTTAAAATGATACGCGCAGTATGCCTCCGAGGTCAAATGTCTCGTCTCGACGTTAACGCGCAAACATAATATAAAATATATCGTATTGAATACGACGTAATATAATGGATGAATAATATAAAAACGATATAACCGGCGTTTTTGCGGTCGACGCGATCCGTGCGTGAAATAACAACAATATTATTACGATTACAATAAAATATAATTTAATAATAATAACTGATTATAATTTCGCGAACGATATCCGGCGACGGTAAACGACGGCCTCGCCGAGAGATTGTGCATGACAGGACGATCGTTTGAATCAGATTTCGCAAAATTATAATATTATGATTATAATATATACGAAGTCGAGCTATATTATATTTACGTTTTGATAACAAAGATAATATAAAATATAATAATAATGATATTTAGACATTTAGTTATAATTTCGATGGGAAACGCGTATCGTAGACGAGCGTCCCTGATGACGTTCGTCTTTTTTCCAGGGTGGAGGAAGGGAAGAGTCAAAACGACGTATAATAATTATTATCATTAATATACGATATTAATATTTTACGTCTCTCGCGATTTTCCATTCGACGGGGTTAATTATTTCGAACCGACGAAAAAAACGAACTTTCTATATACGAGTATTATATAGAAAATAATGCGTTATTTTATCAATTTTTAAATCTCTGTAACAATTTGTTAGATACATTTATCGAAAAACGCATCCTTCGAAAATGTTGTCCTCTATCTTTTTTATAACGAGTATTTTATCCCTAAATTACTTTAAACTTTAAAGTATACTTTTTACGGTTTTTCATGAACATGTTTTTTTTTTTTTTATCATAAGAATATAATAAAAATCGTATATGTCTGTGTTACACGTATTTCGTAAAATTATATTACACGTCGTCCATTAGACGAAAGAAAAATTATAACATACTCGTAATTACAAAAAATATATAATATGTGTATATAAGGCACATCACTTTGACCGATCGGCTGATGACCGCTTTTCCGTCCGTAATCGAACAATATTGTAACGAATTTATAAAGGGATGGGGGATGTTTCATATTGATATGTTATCATAATAACTTTTAAATGTTATCAATGATAACATTTTTTAAAAGATTCCGAACAATTATACTAAATATTTAACGAGGAAGCTATATTATATTATAATATTATACCTATATAGTTGGGTCGGATTCATATAAATAATCATAAAAATAAAATAAAAAACTTTGATAATAATCAATTGAGAAACGTAGGTATTTTTTAAAAATATATTTATGTTAACAGTATATTAATTTTTTCATCATTATAATATACATAAACCTAAACACTTATCAATCAGCACTCGTCCACAAGACAAAGTATTGAAACAACGGTCAAAACACATTTATAATATTAATAAGGAATATCTGTAATATTGTGTATAATAATATTTATAATACTCCTACAAATATACGTCATGTATTAATACGAATATAAAAATTAATATACGTGCATAAATTTGTGTAATTAATAAGTTAAAAAAAAAAATATATAATATATAATTAATTAAAAACTGTATAGTTGGCCACACGATAGGGGTATATCTCTTTTATTTTTTTTATATTTGGTAATCATCGTTCCTATATGGTCCTATTTGTATCCGGGCCAGACTAGAAAAAATATATATTAAACGGTTTTAATTAAAATTTATAATATTTAAACGCTATTATTATTATTATTATTATTATTATTATTATTATTATTATTATTA
>JAIUCT010010455.1:0-18737 GCA_021307375.1 Tetraneura akinire | reverse complement strand
AATAATAATAATAATAATAATAATAATAATAATAATAATAATAATAAATAATTATTATTTCAAAAACACTGCGGAATGTATACCGGGCACGATATTATAATAGAAAATTACGATCTCTCCTGGGCTAATTAATTGTCACACGTAAATATTATATACGAATAAAGTAGTGCCGTCGGTACCGTCGCCGACAGGGATATAATCGCGCCATATTTAATCTCCTCGGTGAAAGTAGCGAATAATCACGCGTTATAATATTATTATAATTATTATTATTTCGAGGATTTCGCGTAATTAATAATAATATAAATAATAATAATTATAAGACATATTCGTATCGATGAAAATCTAATATTAGCTATCATACGATTCGCGAAACGTCATGTCGTATTCTCGATTGGCTTCGACCATCCGACATCATAATGGTATGAGTAGTTTTCCGACTACTCGATCTAACATTCTAACATTCTAACCTTTATAATAATTTAGGTTAGAATGTTAGATGGAGAGTAGTCGGAAAAGTTCGTTTTAAAATATTTATACATTTCGTCTATCGCGCGCCATATTATTATTATTATTATTATTATTATTATTATTATTATTATTATTATTATTATTATTATTATTATTATTATTATTATTATTATTATTGTTAACATTCCAACGGGCGTTTCGAGTATTAACCGTTGATTCTGGAATCGAATTTAATATAAGTACCTATATAATATTATATTATATAGTATCGATAATAATATGATGGCTATTACGTTTGTAGAAACGTTGAAATTTTCGCGTGGATTATTAAAAAAATAAAAATATTATTATTGTTATTATAATCGGATTATATTATATGTTATTCGATTAATATTATATAAATACGATCGCGAGTGTTTTCCGCACGATTTCATCTCGTCGTATAATATGATATATAATAACATTAAAGCGTATGTAATCCTAATGTTTTATCGACTGTAATCGTGTACCAATATAATAAAATACGACATAATATCGGATATAAAACGTGGGGAGGAAAATCGATTATCAGCAATCGTGTATTAACGTATTTTATATACCTATACCTATAATAGTAGGACCGTAAAATATTAGATTTTCGTTAAGCGGTCGTTCGGCCGCGACCGTTTAAACAGACGACGTCTTTGACCGGGTATGCGGTATATATACCTTATACCTAGTAGGTATATTATATTATAATGGAACGACGACCGCGCGCCGCGGTATCGGTTGACAGATTCGTTAGCGCCGAGTAAAACGTCCGCGCGGGAAACGCGCCGAGACGTCACGCGCATTGTGTCGACGATTGATTTCGCACACGCGTGTTGTTGCGCCCGCGTTTTTGTCGACAAAGACGAAGATAGATTAAAACGCTCGAACGCTTTCGATAATGGCATTGTGTCTCGCGACACGAGGAGGTTATAATATATATAATATAATATATTATACGTGCTTATAACGTCTTTGCCTCGTTGGGGCAAAGGGAAGTTAGAAAGAAACCCTTCCTACGCGATTTTTCACCGATGCCGTATTATTCTCAGGACGGGGTGTGTATAATATTATTTATTTATATATATACGAATCAATATTGTACTATACACATAATATTTATATATATATATATATGTATTTAGTAAACGTATTGTATTGTTATTACGAGTGGCCTGTGCACGAGGGCGGAACCGAACTTCGACTTGGTTGTTCATATCATTATTGTCGTCCGAAATAGTTCGGAATATTATTGACGGATTTAAAGCGTCCATCGTCTTGTATATTGTAATCAGTGGTGGCATTTGGTGGGGAGGTAAGCATAAGAGTGCAGTCGCGCTCACGAGGAATCCTTTGAGAATAGATATCATTTTACCCCTACAGACAAAACTATTAGAGCAAATCTTATAGTGTTGTGTGCTGATATACAGCCAACTTCTATATACCTAATATAATAGTGTATTTTAGAACGACTTAGAGCACTTTTTACAAATATAAAAAGTATAATAAAAGCATTTCGAATTACCATATTATGACGTGTTGTTATATGAAGTGAAGTGAAGTGTGTCATATAAAACTCATTATAATTTTTTGTCTAAATTAGATTTATTCAATTGTGTATATTGGTATAAATGATTATTTTGATAATAAATCGGTTATATTTATTATAGCCGACAATATTTGACGTATATTTTTTAATACGATGTTTTTTTTTATATTATTTTCGTTATATTGATAACATATTTTTTAGATATTTTAAGGAAATCCCACCGGTAGTTTTTGCACACCAAAAAATTCTACCAAGTGCTGCCCACGATGATTGTAATGAAATACGATAATAATATTCGGATATCGATCGCATATTTCTTCGAAATTTCGTCGAATTAGATAATATTATAATAAGTATAATAATATAGTAAAGCGGGTTTTGAAATTGCCGAAATAATATAACAAACGTAACCATTCATCGATGGTTAATTATACTCGTTTATAACGACGAAAACTAACTACTATACTCTATACGCTATACCTCGTCCTTTGTTGAATTTTCGTATTTTTCTTATCTATAACGACAAAAATATATCATAAAAATATACTTCGGATTTGACGAGAAACTTTACTTTTAATTGGACACGATATCATTTGGAATAACGAAAATAAATATTTTTTTTTTCTGTCCACCTGTAATTATTATTATATTTTTATTCTTTCATTATAAGGTATTTTTACTTTTTATATTTATCATTTTTTAATAAGTGTATAATAAACACATTATGAATACAATACTAAAAAAAATATAATAAATTATTGTAAAAAAAAAAAAAAAATATTTTATGTTTTTATGTTTTTATGTACAATGCAATTATTATTTATGGTAAAAATAAGGTATTTATTTTATTTTTTATACGATATATTATTATTATTATTATTACGTTTGTTTCGCAATAATATTATTATTGATCCGGATGTGGAATTATATTTATGTATTATAATATTTGTTTTGCAAGAGTAATAAAAACACGTTTCTGTCGCTTATATTGGATAAAATAAGTATAATAGTAAAAATGGCAGTCAAAGTAAGTTTCAAAGAAAACAAATATCACGTTAAATCTTGTACAGAGATAGTTTATAAAGAACTTTGAGCGTAAATAGTGCGTATATATGTTATATATATATATATATATATATTTTAAATTTATAGCAACAATAATTAGTACAATATTAGTTGTTCGTACTTATAGTTGATGAGTTTTGAAAATTTCTTGAAACGAAAATATTTATTACTCTCGAACGAACTTGTCGTTTCTAATATTATATTTTGTTATTTGCGTTCTTTTATTATAATTTATGAAAATGTAAAATTTTAAAACATAATATACTGTAAACGCATCCAGGGGATCAGAAATATGTGTATTGCGGTTTACGGTTACCCGACTTCATAATTTATTCGATTTTAATTGACAGAACATCAATAGCATAACGACTCGGGTACCCAAGTAATCCGCGTGCAGCGTTACTGTGAATATTATGAAAGTTAAATATTATATTTTTAAACCGATCGCGGAGGATTAAAATATTTAGACATCAAAACGACACGGCAAAAAATTATTTATTTTAGCTAGTAATCTAGCGCAATATATTTATTATTTATTAATTTATTTATCAAGCCGGTTATTTATTAATAGCAGGTGAAATATAAATTAATATAATGATATTATATTAAAATTAAAAACGAACGAAAATAATATGGCATTATAGATAAGTACCTTATTAGGTACCTTATTATACCTTAAGTACCTATTTTTTTTTTTTATATTATTATGGCTACACTGATTGGTATACGATATAGGTATAACTAAAAATACTCGTAACCTATAACTACATTATATACATGCGACCCCATTTTGTTTAGTTTATCGAAATAAAATAATGTGTTTTTTTCTATAGTCGACCCTAAAACATATAATATAAAATATTATATTATAAACATGGCGAATACCCGATGTCTTTATAATATAATAAATATAATGCGCATTATTTTCAATGGCTGTAAAAATCTTGTGCAGGTACATTATAATAATATACTGTATAATATATTTCGCACGGACGACAGAATATAATATAGGTATTATTTTAAATAAGAGGTGCGTTTCCCGCGGTGAAATTTCATAAAATACACTTCGCGCGATAATATTTCTACGAGATTATTATTATTATTTTTCTTTTGACACCGGAGCGACGACGTGCGAGATGAAACGATTTTTAACGTAAAAAAAAAAAAAAAAAACTCTGAAAATAAAAATAAAATAAGTAACGAGACTTCACGAGTACCTTTATACCTTGATTCAAATCTTTATATTTTATACGGACCGATAATATGGTTTCTGTTTTATACCAGGTACCTATATATTATACCTGTATTATAATATATAATATTATTTATATACACCTACGTGTTATATTCGAACGCATCGTCAAAAAATGATAATATTATTTTCCGATAAGAGTGTCGTCATCAATTTATAGGATTGAGCATCGGGAATAAATTAAGCGTACAGAAATAATAATTTTACGCCAACGCACGTTAACGATGGTAATACGTCAACTTGAACGAGTTTCGAAAAGAAAATTATTTAGGAGCGTTAAGTTTACGAATAATTTAATGTCTTTTAAAATGATTATATAAAAAAAAAAAAAGAAATAATAATAATAATAAAATTAAAGTCGATTATTAACGTGGGTTTAATCATTATTATTCGTTTCGGATCGCGTGAAAAATTAATTCATCCTTATAATAGTATACGAAATACGACGCGAATGAATATAGGTACTTAATCGAAAACCATTATTTTATTAAATAGTTATAATATTAATGTTTAATTTGGCCCGTTCTAATAATAATGGATCCGGCGAGTGGGGAAACGTCAACGAATAAAATATTCATGCGCGCGCAATAAAATAAATAATAATAATATGAATATGAAAAATATCGTTAAAATTTAAAACGGGTAAATAAAGTTTTCTTTTTTTTTCCTTTTTTTATTCGTTATTACCACGAAGAGGTCGTAATTAGTCGGGGGACGGGGAAAATTAATATTTGTCCAGTTTTTTCGCTCTTCCTCTCCCGGTTTTTATATACGCGTATATTTTAAATAAATAATTATATTATATCTTAAACTCTCAAAAAAAAAAAAAAAAAAAATCTGGCATATTATAATATAGGACAATATAAACGAGAAATCGTTTATTTATTATTTTGGAACGTTTTCGTCCCGGAGATATTTTAATCGTCGGATTCTTTTGTTCTGAGATTTTGATACGAATAAAATATAACATTAATAAATAATATTAATTTATCGTTGGAAATCCTTTGACCGAACGCCACGGAAATTTTCAAACATTGAAAACTCGAGCGCAAACGTGAAAAAATTTATATAATAATAATTATAAGTACGCACAATTCGAATGCGTTTCGGTTGTTGGACAACGGCGCGGTTATATAATTTATCGCGCGCTTGGCTTTCCGTACAGCCAATTACGGGTCAAAACTCTCGTCCGCAAACGCTGGCCCGGTTGCGGCTAAACGACCTTTTAGTCGCCGCCTCCGCCGCCGGTACAGCGCTCGGTCCCCGGAGGATTTCGCCGACCCGAGATTAGATTTATAAATCGCCTCGTATATTATAATATATTCCGTTTCGTCATTATAATAATAATAAAAATTGTATTATTATTATTATTATGTCGACCACGTGTCCAAGTGGTATAATGTCATCCGGCACATAACATATTTTTCCATTCGTCCGTCCTCATTTCAAATGAATTCGCCCGTTGAACGGTTGTCGCGGGACCCATTCGAGATTTTTGATTTCACTATTTTATAATTCACTATTTATTCGCTCGTCTGCGAGGACTACAAAAGAAAACTGAATAGAGTTTTATACAGAGGAACGATCGCCAACAGAATTGGTTATAATAAAATAATAAATAGTGATCGTTTGAAGTTTGAACTATGGTATTTAATAATGATAATAATTAATAATACAATATATCGTACGAGAAATTTTATTGTACGAGTAGCTGCCTTGTAGAAGAAGAAAATACGGACGAAAAAATATAAATATCTGGTTTGAAATGGAATCATTTTAAGTCTAATTTTTTCCAAATCGGTTTTTCGGCGCATTTTTCAATTACGCCTTAAACGAAAATATTATATAAATTGTGGGTTAATTTAAAAAAAAAAAAATACAAAATACGCGCCCGTTGCAATATAATATGACGGTTTTTCGAATCAAATATATATTTTATGCGCGAACGATTTTAAATTTCCAAGACAGAACGGCTAAACTTAAATTATGTTTATTTACGGGGCGACCGTTGTAAATAAATTTAACGTACGCGATAACGCGAACAAGTTCCAAGTCGTTTACTTGCGAGTTTATAGTCTGTACGGGGTATACACACTAAAAACATACATAAATAATTATTTAGATGGCATTAAAAAATAAAAAAAAATAAAAATGTTAATTTGCGTTTTTCCTGAATATTTAATAAATTAGGGAAAAAATAAATAAAGTGAAGGAGAAAAAGTTAGAACTTTTTATTCAATAACTTATAGTCGTTTGGAAACTTGGAATTCTAACAATCGCGAACAGCGTGTGTTTATCATTACGCTGCAGACTTACACGATAACGTAATACTTTTGTTTATCCGTAAAACTACAATAATGTAACGTACAGTCCGACGACGACGAATGTGAAATGAACGACGTCTTAATGTTATTCTAATTTTATATAAAAGGACACTAAAAAAAAAAAAAAATGAAATATTTCTAATTTCATCCGTACCGGTTGTGAGGCATATAGTATCCGTCGAATCGGTATAAATTTAATTTTATAATTTTTTTTATATTAAATTAATTAAATTTAAAAACAAACGAACGGAAAATTTATAGTTTATAAAGTTTTATATTATTATTATGTATCACCTACGTATAATAATAATAAATCATATAATGCGTCATTGTATAACGTTTAAAAGAGAAAATTCCAAAAAAATTTTAAAGAGTCTATTATTGTTATCAGTTTATCACTATTATTATTGTTATCTCGAACGTGGCCGCTTTTCGGAATTTATAGTGGTGCCAACGTGACGGCACGCTATATACGTTTATAAATTCATAATTATAGTCCTAGACCTGGTCGTTACGTCTACGTACTACGTTTAGATACTCGTGTTTTCGGATTCGTCCGTTACACCACTGTGTTTACGACACGAGTCGAGATCTCGCGTATTATCATATCGAATAAATTATATGTAATATATTATATAATAAATAAATAATAATAACGATGGGAAATAATTTCTAGCGCGACAATTTGTGCGCGTGTAACCCGCAGTAAAACGTTTCGCAGAAAACGACCGGAGGGATAATCTTTCGGAGAAAAATACGTAAGAGCGACGTTTAAAAATGATTATCTCCTCCTCGACGACAGCGCGGTAAGCCAAAAATGTACGAAACGTCTCGTATTCCTTAATATATATATATATGTTATTATTATATTATACTCGACGTGAGAAATTTGACGCGTTTTTCAAAGTCAAAAGGCTTACGGGAATCGCGCGAGCGAGGATTTACGATTCGTCGTGACCGATATGCGAAATAATTTCCGCGAAAAGCGCACCGGCAGAAGGACGCGCGACCGCGACTCACGTCTTGTGCCGGGGAGGGGAGGGACGAACGTGGAAAATCGGAACCGATTTTACAAGAGAGAAAAGGCGAGTTTTCCTACTTATATCCCCGTATTATGAAAACCCCTGACGGTTCGGCAAATGCGTATAAATACATGCCTATATATATACAAATACATTATATACGATATTATACATGTATAATATACACGTACGGAAATAAATGAGATAAATGTCAGGGAAGGCAATATCGGAAGAATGTGTTCCAAGCTATTTGTGACTTTTAAACAAAACTTTTTTCACTTCCCCTATCCGTACCGACACCCTCCGTCGCCGTAGTCGCAGGTTTTCTCGCCCTCGTCCGCCGCGAGAGACCTTATCGGTTATCAACGGAAATTTACGATTCGGAAACTTCTCTCGAGGTATAAGTATATATTATTATGTATATACCTATAGGTACCAATAAGTTTGAAAAGTTTTCGGCGCGCGCAAAACGTTAGGTTAATTCGACGGAATATATACCTGGGCGAATATTTTACTTAGAAACAAAAAAAAAAAATATATATAAATAAATAAAAAAAAAAAAATTCTATTTTGTACTTTTTTTATTTGTATTCGTAATGCGTATACTTATATTCTGTATTTTTCGTAATATAATAAAATAATGTATATATAAGAACGACGTCTCCTCGTAATTTGGTTTATTCGCGCCGAAAGTCGAAAAACTTATATATATATATAATATGTAAGTCGCGTTGTTTTTATCGAAACGCAAATAACAATCGGAGAGGCGGTAAACAGCAATCATATATTCCGTTCGAATCGAGTTTTCGATTCTATTAAATCTATATAAGGGTACGCAACCCCGTGACGTCATACTTTAACGCGACAAGAAGACGGTGGCGTTTTATTTTCTATTATATTAACCAGACGACGGAATTTTTATTTTTATTTATTTTATTATTATTTATTCGTGACTGGAACGAAACGTACAAAAAAACGCTTATTTTAATCACACGACTATAATATTATATATCCTATTATACAGGATTATAGAAATTACAATTTTTTTAAAATCTAAAAAAATTATAAAAAGTTTAAGTTTTTAATTTTTTTTTTGTAACAATATCATATTTTAGAAAAGTTAAATCCAAGAAAGATATATAATATATTACGGACGTTAAATTATAGCAATAAATATATATTGGAAAATAATAATTTATATTTTATAATATTTTTAAAATTAAATAAACGACTTAAATTTAATTTAACGCGGTAAAAAAACGTCAAGTTTTGTAGGTGTTCTCTCATATCTCATCTCTGGACGCTGTGTAATATCGCGAATTTGTGACGTTTAATATTATGTCTATACTCTCAAAAAAAAAAAAAAAATGACTTCTCGTGCGAATCGTATATTATTATTATTATATTACGTCGTAAGTTTAGAAAAAAAAGATCACCCTGTATACCCCCGCGTATACCACTTCCGAATATAATAATAATATATATTATGTTATATCTCTCGGTGTTCTCTCGACCGGTGAATGTATATCCTCGACACGACAAGCCTTTGCACTCTGCGCGACCTCCGATTACATTATTGTAACTAAACCGATGATAAAGTATGAACTAAGTTTCACCAGGACCGTATTTAAAAACATTGCTCAAGCGGACGAGAAAAGTTTTATTTATTTATTTTATTTTTATATATATATATATATATTTTTTTTATTATTCAATTCGGAGCGGTGAAAAAAAAAGCGCTAGAATCGTACACTGTACACATACATTTTATAGTTATTATAATAATATGACACCTACACGCGTTTACATACGGAGGGGTTGTAATAAAGTGTCACGTTTATATAATTTTAGAGAACAATAATAATAATAATAATAATTAATAACCGAATGCAAACACATCTGAACAGTTCGATTTCGAACGCCGTACGGGATGAAATAGGGATTTTCTCTGGGAAAACAAATATAATATACAAATATAAATCTTTGCACTTTTCCAAAATCCCTTATATTATGTCTTTTAAACGTCTGAAATGGGACCGATAAATTAATTTTAACGCACCAGATAAATGTGTATATACCCGGCTCGGACGGAACTGATTTTTTTCTTATTCTTTCTCACCATCGTCCAATATATAACCATTTGTACTATATAACACTATTACGTATGTCGTTTATTGATACCGGGTACGTATAATATATTATATATATATATATATATATATATGCACATATATCGGAAAAAGTAAAAAGTCTTTTCGCTATAAAAGATAAAAACCGTTCGGTTTTGACGACGAAATCGATTCCGAAACACCAAAATACGTATATATTATTATTATATATTTTTCGAACGATTCTGGCGGTCGTAATAGATCGAAAAATATAATATTTCTCTAAAACAATCAAAACGGATAGACTCGGCTAATAGAATATTATTTTACGCGTTATATTATAATATCGTGCTGGGGGACGATAAATCGATAAAAAAAAAAAAAAAAAAACGTTCGTTCGTTAATTATTTATATAAATTACGATTTAATAATATTCATTCCGTATTATTACACAAACACTATATTACGACGTTTAAATAACGTTTTATTATATAATAATTTTGACGAACACGTATTTTATGTGTATTATTTTTTGAAACATTCATTTATTATTAAAATATTTTCTTGATATACAAATATATAATACATTACGATAATAATATTGTTTACTTACTATCGTTTTCTTTTTTTAGTCGACAAAACACTGTTTTTCGTAAAAATACAACCCTCGGTACGGCACATAATATTTTTTCCTGTCGTTTTTATACATATATAATGGAATGAAATATCGATAAATTTAACACATCTGGTTATTATATCGAATCAAACGGGGAGAATAATCGATCCATATTTTTATTATGTCGCCGCCCGTAGTCGATTACCTTTAATTTTTTTATATACTATCTGTAGGAAGACGTCCTACAGATTTACAAAACATTAGCCACTCTGTTGGCGAAAGCAATTTTTTTTTTTACTTTCGTTAAGTAATTGAAAATATTTCTCGTTATCTCGCGTTTTTTTATCTAACGATGATGGCATCTTTTTTTCTATTCGTTTACATCGGTTCGATGCAATTTTAAGTATGTATCTTATTTCTTTTTTATAACATCACGAGGGTATATTATAATATAAATACGCGTCGTACTTTCGAGGAAATTAAAAATATATAATAATAATACTATACATTCATACAGTGGCGTAGATACAATTTTTTTCTGGGAGGGGTGTTAACTTCAATGATACATCTCGAACAAGCAATAAGGAAAAAACCAAATAAAATTCAAATAATTGTCAAAAGTCTAAGTTATAATTGTGTTGGAAGTTAAAGGATTAGAACCAGTCGTTATCACACATCGATTATTTATATTTCTACGAATAACAATAAATTCTATGATCGAATTAATATTATCTTTACAATTTTCAAAATTACTATAACTTTATAAATTAAGATTAATGCATAATATTATTTATAGTAAATTTTTAATAATATGCTCAACGTTCGTAATATTCATATTCCTAACCATAGTAAAATGAAAATATCATTTTACTATAATATGTTGGGTAGGTTATAATTAAATATCATAAAAAATTCTAGGAGGGGTGGAAACCCCTTACACCCCCCCTAACTACGCCACTGCATTCATACCGTTTTTAACGACGCGAAATATTTGCTCGAAATTCTATATATAAAATATAATAGAAGAAAGTTTGAACTGTACACGGCTTTGTTGTGAAGTATGTTTTTGTATAGATAAAGGTATGATTTCATGATTTTCCACGTATTGATATTATACTTTCATTCAGTATATGATTTTCGGATTAAAGTAATACCGACTCGCGATGTATAGTGTGCGTATGGGATAATACCTGCGTATCGGAATAATATAAAACGCAATGGCGTATTAAAATCGCCATTTTATTGTGCACATAACAACGTATAATAATCGTTGTTATCCGAAAGTATAACGAGTCGTTGGACGGGGGAGATTTAGGAAAAAATAAAAAACGAATCACGATCATAACGATATATATCGGATCGCTGAAACGGAAATATTCTTATATCCGAATTCGGGGCGAAACGGTTTCTGTATTGTAATACGAAACACGTTAATGTACCTAACACTATAGCGGTCGTGTGGGGATATGGCGATGAAAATGACGTAATATGAAATTGATATTTCGCGTGATAACGATAATACTATCATAATATTATTATTCTAGACTTCTAGAGTGTACAATATTATTATAGTATATGAAATCGAAATAAAATAACAAATATGACTTCGTCATTAATAATAATTATAATAATCGATTGCGACTAACGTTATAATAAATAAAATAATCGTTGTAATATTATAATTTACCTGTTTTTCCGTAATCACAGTTATACACGATTGTGATAATATCCGTTTATATTATTATAATATACGCGGGGCGTCAGCTGGGAGACGCATTAACACGTGCCATACCTATTCGAATAAAATAATATTCCATAGCGACGACGACGGCATGATTATTTTAAATTAATGTATTATTATAATTATTGTGCGCACACTTAATGATCCGATCGCGTATTGTTCTATTAGGTATAATATTAAAATATAATCATATTTTCTCGAAAAGACGTACAAATATTGTGCGGATAGTGTGTTTCGTTTATCGGATTCTTCGCGTGAAATAACGATATGCGTTATATATTATATTCTAATTACCTAATATTTATTTTTTTAAAAAAATGTTTATTTTTGAAATTTCAAATTTTTCACCTTCCCATTTCTTCTGTTACTACATATAAAATCACACGTTATACAGGTTAAATTCGGTTGTTTGTAGTGTTTGTACCCTTGTACGTGGAACGTGGCCCGAGAGGTTTGAAAATAATAAAATAAAAATATTAAATGTTTTCGGGATAATATTTTGTCAAAATAAGCAAATTCAATTTTCTGTATACTCACGTTTTTGCATTTTAAAATATTTCTTCGACTATATGAATATTACAATAATATTATACATTCTCTTTAAACGTCAAGTATATATTATATTATTATATATAAGATAAGGCGATATGACGCAGAGTATAAATTATTATTATAAAAAGCATATAAAACGGAAACGAGGAAAAAACAACACGCGCGTGTATAATTTATACACGTGAATGACACGAGATAATAGTATTTAAATAAAATAAAACCCAAAACCACAATAAATTTATTTTTATTTAAGCAAATACGTATATTTCGATAATAACGTTACCAACTTCAGTGCAAATGTCCATTTCGTTGTTTGTTAGTCTCTTGAAAAGGACCATTTTGTGGTGTTCGGAAGTTTAGGTCGACCAAATGAAGGCAAAACACTCAATGTTCGTGATCAACGTCGTTGATGTTCGGACACTGTCCTTCTTCGTCCGTAACTATGGCTCGTTCTTTTTTGCCGGATTTTGCTAGAGTCTTCGTTTATACTGGTATGAATTCTTCGTAGCAAGGATTTATCGTCAGGTATGTGTTTTCACTTCCCGAGTACCGGGAGAGTGTTAGGAAAAGAACTGTTTCTAAAAGGAATCAGTTGCTTCGGGCAATTGATGCCTGTTCTCCTCGCCGGGATGCTACTAATATGGTAACTGATGATTTCGTAGTCTTGAGTCCGGGGGGGGTCTTAAATCCTGAAGATGTCGACTAGACTGTTGCTGTGACCGGAATGAGTAATTTCCGTCGATCGTTCTCCTTTTATACAATTTTTGCATATAACGAGCTACTTTGATTGGTCGTCCAATCACAGATCGTCATTACGTGATTCGTTGTGTTCGTGCATGCGCGCGTCTGTGTGTCTACTATTTTTAGTAAACCTCTGAAAAGAACCGTTTTGGTTAAACCTCCTCAACAACCGTCACATATCTTGTCCGCCCAACGTACACGCATATGGAAACAAATCGACGTTTCAAAATATTCGTCTATATAGATAGACATATTATATTATATTGTACGTAGAAATTGCATTCGTTTTTATACGGTTATCAGTGTAGTCTACCACCGTCTAAAAAACGGCATTATTATTTTATTTTTATTAAAAACAAACGATTTTTTAATAAATATTTTGTTTTATTATTTTTGATTTAAACGTTATTTTTGTGGAAATGTTATTCGAAAGAAAAAAAAAGATTGAATTTTTATCATCAACGTAACATATTATTATAGTTATAGGCACATCTGAAGAACCGACTTTTGCCAAATATTATGTTTTCCCCGACTCGTCGTATTTTATGTAATATATTATTATTATATTGTATAATATAGCGTTCTATAAAAATGACAGTCTTTAAACGTAACCGTTTCTATGGTTACCGATATACCTATATAAATATAATATTATAATGTATAAAGGTACACGGATGTTTATTTAAAAATACTTTTAAATTATATTTATACAGCCAAGACGTTCTCGACTACTGCTGTGTGCGAAAACCGAGAATATACGGAATTCTCTTCCAAGCTCGTTTTTTTCCCATCGTTTCTCAGATTTATTCGGTACATTTCCCGTGTGTACACTATAATAATATAGTATATTATATATATATATACATTACAGGATATAATCAGATCTATATAGAAGACGTGTCACAACTAGCTATTAAGCTCGTAATACGTCTTGCCGTCTTCGCAGTATGCAAATTCGACGTACCTATATAATTTATTTCGCGTGCGGTAAACGCGTCATACGTTCCCGTCAACGCCGGTCATCGTCGGCTGTGTACAACCAGTGTTGTATAAAGATAAATATGAATTTATCTACATAAAGATAAAATATATTAGGCAATAAAATTATCTAGATTAAGATAAAAGATAATTAAAAATGTAATTATTTAAATAAAGATATAAATAATAAAGTAAAATTTATCTAGATAAAAAAAAGATAACATTTTTATACTAATATAAAATGTCATAAAATTACTAATGTATCAGTAATTATAATCATCATTAGAATTAAAAAAAAAAAAAATACTTTGAAATTTATGATGAAACTTCAACTTTACATGGAACTAACTGAATTTCATTGAAATAAAAAATTTAACCGAGTAACTTAAATTTTTGTAGGTATTTATATTTAATTTATTTTATCTAGATGACTTACATATTTATCTAAGATAATGACTCAGATAAGTCATTTTGAATTCATCTGTATAAAATAAAAGATAAAAAAAAAATTATCTAGATAATATACAACACTGTGTACAACACACGTTTCTGCAGGGTTTCAAATATTATTATAATGAAAAATCTGATAGAAACTATGATATAAAACTCCATATTCGACGTAAAAAAAAAAAACAGAAAAAAATAAACAATAAATATTAATATTATGTTAACGAACATATTATAATCGTCGTGTTAATATTCGTGCAAAACACGAGATAAAACAAAACATAATATAACAAAATATATTGAAGAACTCGTGATATTTTAAATATAATTTGTATAATACCATTATTTCATTTCGTTATATATTATTAATTTTTTTTTTCTGTTTTCTTCAGACGTACCATATAATAATACGTCGACGATAAAAATGCAATCTTTTTTTTGTTTCAATTATTACAAAAAAAAAAAAAAAGTTAAGTTTTCAGCATAATTATTAATATCAACGTCGTTTTGCTAAATCGAACGATTTCAAATTTATCTCTTAATTAACGAGAATTTTTAATTATTAAGAACTATAATATATATACGAAATAACGTCGTCATATCGTATAAAGTATAAAGTATAATTATATAATAGATATAATATATACGCCCACACTTCTCGAGGGTTGTTTTCCAATTAATTAATATACGATTATGTATATTATTATATAGCTTTATTCGAAAAATCGAACGCGTCCCTTTGATATTTTTCCACTTCCAACTTTAATAATAATAATAATAATAAGAATAATAATAATAATAATAATAATAATAATAATAATAATAATAATATGTATATATATATATATATAATATTATTATATATACGATCCCACGCGAAGAGCAATAATTATTTTACGATTTAATAATATATTATAATAATACGCGTATAACATATCGTATATACACAACACGTGTAACGTGGGCATTATTACGACGTATAATATAATATGACGTGTATTATTACTCGTACTTATTATTTTACGCAGCGTTAACGCGAGCGTAAAGTCGTTGAAAAACGCGAAAAGATCCCCCTGCGCGGGCTCTCGTTCGATCGTTGGAAAGCACAAAACCCTCGCATTCATATACGTACAAAATATATTATATTGCTCGTATATATTATATACAATAACGAACCTATATATAATAATAATAATAATAATAATAATAATAATAATAATAATAATAATAATAATAATAATAATAATAATAATAATGCGTATAACATAACGTGTCGAACGTCATTGTCAGTAAACGTCACGCTGAAGAAGAAATGTGTACACGCTCCTCTATGTGGTGTGTATAATATAAACGTATAAGTATATGAATTTCGCGAAAGAGGTATATACTTGCAAACGAGCGGAATCTCTCCCGAGAGTTGCTTGCGGTATATACACATATATATTATATTCATTCGCACTATTTACGTATATTATATATACTGAGCAAACCAAAGGTTTTGTCCCCGGTGGTTTTCTCTTTCAAAGCCCGCCTACAGAATCCCATATATTATATATTATATTATTATATATATACGAGAGTAGGCCGGGGCCGTTAAAGTGAGAGAAAGAGAGAGAAAGTGAGAGAAATAGAGAGAAAGAGAGAGAAAGAGAAAACGTTAATATACGTATATACAAGTATAAATTTTAAAAACGTATTTTTTTCATTTCATAACCCTTTAATGCCCGGCCAAATGGACAATATTTTTTCTCTTGTTATATTATTTTTATTATTATACGTTTTGTTCTGTCGCCGAGTCGTATGAAAAATAATAATATTTCCGTCGGCGGGAGCAGGAAAAAATATAATATAATACTATATTCCTAGGTGTATAAAATTAGGTATATACTCGTCTTAAAAATACAAAAAAAAAAAAGAAAGAATTATCGATTTACACGAAAGTTCTTCGGCGCGATGACCTTCGCGCGCGGGTTGCGTTATCGTCTCTCACGTTTTTAATTCGTTTTCATTTTATTATTTTATTTTATTTTTATTTTTTTCCCATCCCCAAACTCTTTGTCGTTTTTAAAACCGCGGTGTGAACGATATAATAATAATACAAGACCATATTATGATGGTCTCGCGTCTTATTTTTATATTCGTATTAATTTCGATTAAAAACGAACGTTATACCGTATTACACGGGTCTATTTTACAGAGGAGAGTTAAATAATATCTATAGTCTCAATATCACGCGAATTTCCTTTTCGGCAATTCAAGAAAATTCTTAACGACTGTACTGTACATACTATTATGTTATAATTCCGGTCGGTTCATTTTAGACGAATCATTAAAAAATTACCCACAATATTGTTTTACTACATTCAATTTTAAGTCGTAAATTGTTTGCGCAGATAAGCGTAATAATAATAAATCGTAAAAATTGTTATTATTATTTTTTTTTATTTCAGCCTTATTTTTTCAAGAAAACCTAGGATAAATCATCACATTCAAAACACGATTCTGAAACAGATTTGAGTATTTTGGTGACTAATTTAGAGGTTTTATGGGCATTTATAAACGTAGAGATACTGTATATGAATGTAAAAAATGTAATAAATACATAATATATTATCTGATAAAGTTCGCTCAAAATCGTATTTCCGAATGTAATGATTTAACGTTGCGTTTGATTTTTAATCAAAATTTAACACTTTTCATTTTAGTCCTGCAGTATCTTTTTCACAGCAGTGTATCATGTCATCTTTTTTTTTTTTTTTAATTTTTGAACGAAACGAAACGACGGTAAATAAATTGTATGGAAATTTCGTGTTGTGTATAATATAAATATATAATATTATAATCATGGAAGTCGTTTCTATGATCACCGTCGTCGGTAAATTATAATATAATCATCGTTTTTTTTTTTCTGGGTGGTTTTATCCGAAGAACAGCTTTTTTATCGCATTGTTCAAAGAATTTTTTTTAAAAATATATACCGCGGTTATCGTCGTCGTATAGGTGGTATAATATTGTTATGACCGAGGAAAGCGAGTACGCGCCAAGTTTTTTCTACCGAAAAGCGGAGAAAACGGTACCGCGGGACCAGATCAATAATTTGAGCTATGGTACGCATCCAGACGGCTTTATTAACCCAAACGAAACGTCGTCCGCGTTATCCGAGTACCAGTTAAAGTAAATTTATTTGAAGTTTCCAAAAACACTTTTCGCAATAAAAACCATTTTGTTCTCGTATTCGGGCTCCGATCGCGTGTCGTTATAATAAAAATAAATTTATCGCGATTTGGTTCTTATTATCATCCGGCCGAAATACTTAATATATTATTTAGTTATTGTAATCATTCGCTGCGGTTGCGTCTTGCGGGACCCCGCCCTCGACGGACCAACTCTCGGAGACGAGTATTCGTTTTTATACATTTTTCATTTATTAAGATAGTAATTTGATATAATATTGTTATTTGGCGACGAAATTAAATTTCTTCGAAACACCTTCCGTCGGAGGCGAAAATTTCAAAAAAAAAAAAAAAAAAAAATTATAAGTATACGCATCGATACAAACAAGAAAAAACGATATCGTTCGCGTATAAACTATTTCGACTTGGGGGAGAGGACGAAAAAAATCCACTACGCGCCGTTTGGGTCGTGTAGAGTTAACTAACCTCGTTATTCCCGTCGGGTAGAGCGTGGGTTTCGGAAAATTTAAAATTCGGTCGTTCGTATTTTTGTTCGTTTTTTTTTTTTTTATTTTATTCCAGTCGTTCGAAAAAATTATTCCTAGGAGACGAAATAATTTTTTTTTTTTTTTTTTAAATTTATTTTATCTCGCAATGATACAAAAAAAAAA
>JAIUCT010010454.1:0-21522 GCA_021307375.1 Tetraneura akinire | reverse complement strand
ATAATAATAATAATAATAATAATAATAATAATAATAATAATAATAATTATAATAATAAAATGATCACGTTTAAAATTTATGACTGAAAATAATTAAATGCATCTACTCATATAATATTTGTATTATTTATTAAACATTAATGAAATTATAATATTTATAATCAACATTAATTATGTTTAAAGTAGTTGAATAAAATTGAATAAATATTATTAATTCAATTAAATTAAATTTCTTGTTTATAGTACCTATATTAATATAATATCATTTTGTAAGACGTAGTTACTTTGTTTTATTTATAACTGTAAAATTTAATTTTTTCGTTTATGGAATAAGGAAATTGATGATCAAAACATTTTTATTTTTTTTTTTTTTATAATAGTCAATGTTCAAATAACTTAAAGTATTAATAAGAATAAAATACAAAATTGATTGAACCCATTACTGTGTAAAGAGTGGATTTATTTCTACCTTACAGGGATAACTTTATGGTTTTATTGTGTAATCTCCCGATTTCTATAACATAAAATATGAATGATCATATAAGTTTTTTTTTTTTATTAAAGAACAAGATTTGTTTGAACGTTTCTTATAATAAAATGGAGTTTTGTTTTTCAAAATGTTTAAAATTAAATAATATTAAATTTTAGAATTCATTTCATACAATACTATGATTGATATGGTAATTTTCCTTTCATATTTTTTAAAAAAACATATTTTGTTATTTCGTAGATCAAATATTATTATCATATTACATATAGACTAAGTTAGCTGATGTAACTAAAAAGTTGTTCAATCTAAAAAAATAAAATTATTATAGCTACATAGAAATTATATATTTAATTATTGTCTTAATATCTGTTTCTAAAAAAAAAAAAAACAGTTATTTTGTGCTCAAAATACTCACATTAAAGTATAAGTATTTAAGAATTATATTAAATAAATAAGGGTACAATTAGGTGCATACTGATAATATTACATCTAATTAAAATTTTAATTTATATTCTGGTCTAATTTTAAATAAAAATAGTTAATTATAATATCTATATCGAAATGTTTGTATTTTGTTAATATTTATTAAATATACGACATTTAACAAATAAATTATAAAATAATTTATTTATAAAGAAATATTTAAAGTATTAATTTTATAATCATAAACCGAAATATAAAAACATCCAATTTCGTGAATATTACAATCGACTAAGAAAATTTTACTTTAACTCGAAGGCATACTTCAGGTCGTCGTCGTATTATATTATATATTTAGTGACTATAATAATATGATCCTTACCAAGCAGTAAGATTATAATTTATATACGCTATTCAAATTTAAGATTGATGATAAGGATATTAAATGTTGATTATAAATAATATATTTTGAGTTTTTTTCTTTAATATAAATCAATATTATATTATTAATTCCGAAAACGGTCATAATTTCATCAAACATAATATCAGTGTCATACAACTGTCATCTTTAGTTTCGACTCTGAGCGTAGAATAAAGTGTAATACAGTATAAATTTTTAAAAGTAATTACGCAGAAAAAGTTTCACCTGATCATTTTTTTTTTTCATCGGACAGACATATAATTTTTGAAATAAAATCAATAATTCTACGTGACAAATAATGCAATAAGATTGATACCGGCAGTAACCGATTCGCAGACATTTAATCGTCTACACAGCTCGAGAAGAAAACGAATGGATACATTATCACATTGGAGATGATATCTAATGGGGTAATTCCGTGATAAGCAGTCCAAATAATTCGACAACGCGCGTAGGTATATCTCGTGCTGTGAAAGACGATGGCACTTAAATTTGGTGACGGACGTCGTCGTTATCGATAATGTGATCGTGGTTTAGACGTTTAGTATTAAATCCCATTATTAGGTAAAAGACAAATGTTCCGGTTTGAGTTGACGTTGTTCACGGGAGAGAAAGTCTTCAAGACACCGCAAAATACGTCCCTTAGGCTAATGCCCAAATTTCAGACTTTTATATAATATTACACATATTATGTAGTAAGATTGTTCGCCAAATAATTCGAAAATATTTTTGTTAAAATAAATACTGCCAATATGAATTTTGGTTCTTGATTTTACTCTTCTCAAACTTTAAATTATTAATTAATTAAGGTTCTTATTTTTATATTCTGTGTGCATATATATAATATGTAAATTATAGCCTCGCGAGTTAAAAATGTGCTTCAGGTATAATATTAAATATTAAAATAATTTTAATTTTACGTTGTTCTTATTTTATAGCCATTTTTTTTTTTTTTGTAATTTTTAGAGTATTTATGACTTTTTAAAATACTTTTTTTTCTTTATTTTAACTTTTATCTGAAAAATTACAAAATGTTTTATTAACTTTTTACAAAAAAAAATTCTATGGGATTATGTAAATACTTTATATTCAAAAATGGTAAAAATTATTATGGTAGAAACGAGACTTTATGACAAAATTATAGAACACGTTTCATTTTTCTTTAAGCCGAATTGATGTTTGACCCAATTAGATAGAGTGGCAGTAAAATGACGTAGTATCATTAAATTATTGTTATATTAAAATTTATAACGCGATGATAAATTATCGCGCTCGAATAAAAAAGATTATGAAACCACAGCTCGGTGAATTATTATTAATTTGAAAATATTATATAAATTAAAATTTATATTTTTAAAACGTAACGAAAGTTTTATAACTTATAACGTTTTATGTGGAAAATGAAAACCTCTCGAAACGGGAAATTTCAAAAAAAATGTATTCGAAATTTCAATTCTTGTTATTTAAAAAACAATACTTCCTGACTGTAAAAAATATTCAAAGCCGACATTAAAACGTTATTGAATTCTATTCGGACGTTTATTTTTCAGGTTCGGCGAATTAAACGTTAAGTTTCTCGATGAATATTTCAAAAAAATTAACGCAAAACGTATAAAATATAATTAATGTATCGCTCTTATCGTCTTTAATGTCTGATAAATGATATAAGAGGGATAATTTGACGAGGTCGTTTCGTATTCAGGCGTAGTTTGTTATGATTGCGTGTATACGAGAAAAAAGAAAAAACGCCAAAAAAGTATATTTTATTGCGGACAATACTACGCGTGTCGTATCCAAACTGACGTCGTTCGCGTCTATAAACGGTATAATATTGGCCCTGAAAGAAATAATATTTTGCAATAACAATATTATAAAAATGGTTTTGTGGCGATTTTCGTATAATTTTCGTTTAAAATGCTGTTTTTTTTTTTTTTAATTTCCAGTGAAAAAGAAGGACTATTACCACGATGACGATTATATATTATTGTTTTTCGCTTTTCACGTCTGTCGTCTGTGTATGATAATATTATGATAATTTTCGTTCGAACACACGATATTATCATCGTATACTATCGTATACCGCGGTAACGGTATAAAATTATAAATAATAAAATAATCGACTTGACGTTCCGTTCGGAGGAGGGATATTTCGTTTTTAAAAAGTTTTCGCGACGAAGACGGGTCAAAAGAATCCGTTCGGGTATCGCGCGTGGGCGGCTATCGTGATTTTTATTTCGTCTTTTATACCGTCCGCGCAAAACAGCAATTAAAACGGTCGAAGAACAAACTTTTAATAAACTTTTCCGTTTTCGGCGAGAAAATCGGTACAATGTAATCGTATAGTCGCTTGGCCAAAACTCGAGGACATCTTCGCGCGGACCAGAACGCGCGTTCGGAAAGAATCGACTTTTCCTTCGCTCGTCGGAGGATGGAGGAAAATTTTTTGAGGTTATTATTGGGGGAAAAAAATACTGGAATATCATCGCTTTTTTTTTATCTTCAGTCCCTTTTTATATTATATATATTCAATATTGATATGATAATATATTTATAATATTACTTCGACTTTATTATAATATTTAAACAATTATTATTATTATTATTTTATTTATTTTTAAGTCCGCCGGGTCCGGATATTTTTTTTTACGAATCGTTTCGACCGAATATTATGTAAATAATCCACTCGTATATTATAATTTATACTCAAAAGGTATTCTTTTTTTTTTTTTTTTTTTTTTTTTTGTCTACGTCGTATTATAATTATTATTCAAATATAAAAAAAAAACGCATATTTTAATACTTAATATTACGTACGCTTTCTTCTATCATCGCGGCTTATTATATACGTGTAATGTATGCGCACACACTATTTTATCGGATAAACTTCAAACGAAATTTAAGTTTTGCGATTCGCGGGAAAGAGCAACAGCTTCGGTTCGTAAATTTTGAAAGTTGTGTTTTGCCAAAGGCAGCGGAATCTCTCCGAACGTACGCACACTCTTGAATAATTGTGAAATGATTATATGCGCTGTAATACCGGTAAAGGTATACGAAATAAAGTTATAATAATTATTTGTTTAATAATCAACGGTCGACGGTACGAAATATTATAATATATACACGAATAGAGTATAATAATAAACATGGTTCATATTAATATAAAATGTATAAATTAAAAATAAAAAAAAATTAATAAAAAAATGTATTATAATATTATTAATAATAAATAGCCGAAGACGCACGGTTATCAAGAAAGTCACATAAAGCAAAATAACCGGGAAAAGACCAAGAGGCAGAGACGGTGTGATAGAATATAGAAAAAGACCAAAAGAAAATTAATCCATAGAGAGAGAGAGAGAGATGGAAAGGCATTTTAGAAGCGGCGATGGTCCTGAATGGACCGCTATAAGCATAAGAAGAAGAAGAAGATTAATAAGTGTAACATACTCGTATAATGATAAATTGATAACACGGTTATCGGGATAAATTTACCGTATAACATTATATTATAAACAGTTTGTCGAAAACGGACAGTTCAAAACTTTTATACGACTCGATGAAATAAACGTTCACTAAACACGCGTTACGTTTCGGGACAATAATAATATATTCTTTCTTTAATTAACTCCGAGTTTAAACTCTAGATAAGCGCAACTTTTCAACGAACAATCAGGTATAAATTGCGTATTAATAATAATATAATTTGCATTATACGAATATACTTAAGTACCTACATATTATTACAATCGTACGATTTAAAATCAAAGCGTAAATTTATAATATTATTATAATAGTAATTTTTATAAACGTCCTCGAGGCGTTCGAAAAATCGTTCGTACGATTTAAAAGCATTTCGATATTTTATATAGTAATTAGTCGAAAATATAATACATTAATTTATTATTATATTTTTAATTCATATAATAATTACTAGTTTATTAGCACTCAAACATTGGAACTCTTGATTATTATTATTATTTTTTTTTTAAAATCATATTTCAATGAATTTAAATTATTCGTTTTCAGTTTTTTCTTTCTCCCGCCGCAGGTCGACCGAAATATAAAGAATTCGCGAAATTTTATGCCAAAAATAATAATAATAATAATAATAATAATAATATAAAAGAACAATAATATTAACGATAATGTTTCGTTATCATATTTAACGCGATATTATATTATAGTATGTTATAAACCTATAAACGAAAAAAATATATAAGTAATGTCATTTCGGCGATAAGTCGAGGATATTTTGAATTTTTTTTTTCTGGTTTCTTCGTACTAGAAGCGTCGTATCAATCGATCGACACGCACGTCAATTCGCTTAGTTAGTAGTTTTGAGTATACTTACACTAATTTGTAACGGTTTTCGTTTAATGTTAATTCGTGTTTTTGAAAACTTCGTTTACGGAAAATGTAATATCAATAATAACGTTTTAATGCGTAATTAATTAAAGTTCTTCGGCACAATACGCCGACCCCGACAAACTTCTAATGATGTAAATGTTGTGAATTCAATTATTCCGTACGCGTTTACGGTGGTTCATCAAAACAAGGTGGGGAGTAGAGACGTGGCAACGTTCAAACATTTAATTATTATTACATTGTTGTAGCTTAATATTATAATTTAATTATTATTTATGTTGATATTTGTTTTCGCATTTCGATCGATCGAATAAAAATATATTTTACTCGATACAATATTATGATATTTATCCCCGTACAAGTCTTTTTCGAATTTGAATAAATGAGCAAAAAAAAAGAAAAGAAAAGGAAGAAAGTAGAAGTTATAATACGACGCGTTTCGAATAATAATAATAATAAAAAAAAAAACGAAAATCTATAAAAATGTACGAAGTGTTGAAGTCTATAAACGACGTATACACATAATAATACATTATTATTATTATTCTTTATCACAATATTCGGTTTCGGTCGTACGCGACGCAATACGACGTATAATCAAACTGTTTATCGCGTATAATTCCGCTGTTATGTTTTTAAACTCGCATAAGAATTGATTCGGATAGGTCATGTCGTATAATAGTAATAATAATAATAATAATAATAATAATAGTAATAATAATATACGCTATGAGTCTCGAAAAGGTATTTTTAGTATGCGATATTTATTTTTATCTTTATTATATTTTTCTTCCGCGTCCGACCCGGAACAATATTATGTACGTTCCATGTAAAATTGGGTATAATATGTTATATATATATTTTTATATATGTATATACCTACTCTATATATATACGTACAGTACAGGTACGTATTTCCATATTATAAGCTCCGCGTGTAACCCGAAACAAAATACGCTGAATAGGACATCGATTTTCGCGCGTTTGGGGGTATAGTCGCATGAGGGGTTTTCGTCCCTTTCCCGCCGCGCGTATGACTCGTACATAGACGATATGTATATTATATAATATGGTATACGCGCGGATTTAAGATCGTCGGAATTGCTTAAGGAAACCGTCAAGATTTACATGTATAGATATCTCGAACAAGTGGCAAGGGCCGCGGGGGATAACGTCGCGATAAGGCGGGACACCAAAAAGCCGTATCGTTCGAACCGCACCACTTTAGCCAGGAGAACGTGCAAACGTGTCACGACCAAATGGCACACTTGGTTTTTATGGTTTCGATGTAAGGACCGGTAACATTCCTGCAGATGGGGTTTCAGTTAAAATTTTTCTTTTTCCCCGTTCCGTATATCCTCTCCTCTCCTTCGTCGTCTTTCAGTCCCTTTACGGTCCCCGCAGTCGCTCGGTGTCTGCTCACGGGATGGGGGGGGGGGGTTTCCAGTTTCATCTGATTACGCTATTTTTATACAATCGTCTCCGTAATGTCGTTATCGCATTATTAAAAAAGCTTTTCTATGGTTTCCATTATTTTTTCATATTATAATATATCGTACTTTCAAACTTTGTTCTTGTAATGTCATACACTTACTCGCCGTTGAAAATATTATAATATTGCATTATAATGCGAAGTACGTATATACGCTCCCGTGCGTAATATCGTATATTTACATAGTTATTGTTGTTCGTCATCGACGACGTCCGCGATGTTATTAAGTTCTTCCGTCTCATAAAACTATATGCAGACCAACAAAGGTATCTTTATACGATATTGTTATTGTTATAATAACAATTGAACGGTAGAGTTCGAGAGCAGGACAAAATAATAATTACATTATTGACGATTGAAACTTATAAAAAAAATATAGGAATTATCTGTTACATTTTTAAAGGAGGAGCGAGTAACAATAATGTATTAATAATGTTAATTATTAACGGATCGTTAAAAATAAAAATGTATTATAGGTATTATAAAAATATACAGTTATTGTCTAAATAATAAGAAAAAAATTAATTTTCAATAGATTTTATGAAATTTTCTTTTTACTCTATCGGTTATTTTATAATATTAAAACCATATAAATATAACATACATAATATTATGATAGATTTAGATTTAGATATTTTTTATATACCTACATATTATTCACTTAACAATTTAAGCTTTTTTAGTTACATTTTATTACTTCATTATTAATTATTATCACATATTATGTTGATTACATTGAAATTAATTAGAAAATTAAATATTCCATTTTTTATATGAATTACACCTATTTGTCCAAGAAGTCGTGGAATAAACGTAATATCATTGGGCGACAACATATGAACAAATAAGTCTAATAATAATTTTCAAATAACAGGAAATAATTTAAACATTAGTCATAATAACGTACGTAGTTTAAAAAAAAAAAAAAATAAAAAAAAATTATGACGTAATTAAATGTAAATATTAAGACCCATTATTGAAAGTTAGAGGCTTATTATGGGTTATTATGTATGTCCCGCACTACATACTCTGTTATGGTGAACTTGGTAGCTGGTTGCTTGCTCAACACAATCTACAATTGTGTTCACCGACGACTACGACAAATATGACTAATCGCACGTGATGCTATCACAAGTAATCAATAGCCTGCCAATAGTAGTTAGCAATAACAAGAATAATTACATAATAATGTTGTTGACATATGACAATAAAGGACAATAATTATGACAATAAAGGTGTCATTTCCGTTTCGCATGCAGATTCCTTAATCTTCTTGATACTATCTCTACGTGTAGACCAAAAATAATACATGAAATATCCTATCATAAAAACAAATAATAGAAATCCTACTATTGCTTCTGCTTGTTCTTTTCCTTCTCTATTTGATGGCTTCATTCACTCAGATAGACTAAGAACAGATTGAGTGATGACCTATTGAAGCAGAGATTACAACTAATGATGATCTAACTACAACATGTGTGGCACTATATATATAGTACCTTGGTTTAGCTTCCTCAACACGAAAGCAATATAAAATAATATTACTTTTTATACTAAATAAAGAGGCCACTTTTTCGAAGATTGAGAGACACTCAAAATAATAGTCCTCTGGGTAAGATATTTACATTTTTGATGATCTGTAAACTGTAATAACGATAACTTTATCTTTATTACTCATAAATTCACATATTACTTTGATATCAACTTAAAATGTATATAAAATTGAACACAAGTATTAATTATAATTTAATACATATATACTTATAATATATATAACTACGTTGTTATAATAGAAAGGATTAAAGGAATAATGGTAACCTACCAATTTTCAATAAAAAAAAAAAATACAATGGTATTTGAAGTAATTGCTTGCTCAACACAATCTACAATTGTGTTCACCGATGACTACGAATATAAATAAAAATATAAGTTAGTAATTTAATAATTGATTACAACGACATGCCATTGTCTATTAATAGAATATGATGTAATCATAAGTAGGTTCATATAGAAACACGTTATTAAAAAGTGGTGAAGGACAGTAATTAATATCTTTTATTAATGATTAACATAATTATAAATGAATTGCATTAGTAAGTAATATAATATACTTTATTTCCTATTAATTATAAATTATAGCATACTATTATATTATTATTCAAATTACTAAGTAGTATTATGTATAGAATTTTTTTTCTTACAAATATTTCCTGTCCAAACTATAAAATGAAAAATATTTTAAAATATAAAATATATACTGTTAAAAAATAAGCTGTATTTAATTTAAGACCTAATTTTCATAAAATTTAAATTAAATAAAACCTTAAACAACTATACCTAAAGAGTTGTAATGTATGTATGTCACTAATATTTAAATGTTAGTGGTTATCATTTCAGAGTATTTTATATCATAATAACATAATAACATAATAACACTTTGAAATGTATATTTTTTTGTAGTTTACATTTTAATTAATATATAAAATATAATATTATTACATTAATGATTGGAAACGACTTAATACGTTAAAATACACAGTTTATATTTTACTAACATAATGTGATTACGATTTTACAATACAATTCGAAATTATTATAATATAGGTAGGTACACGAATATTATTGTTTACGTGTTCATTTAATACGGTCATTTCGAATATTGATAACGTAAAACGTATATATTACGGTTCGTGCTCGTAAGGGTGAGTGCTTGCATAATGTATTACTGTTGTTAATTACATTGTATAAATATATATTATTATTATGTCACCGAATATCACAGTCCTTGTTCGAATATTTGCGGTATGTTAAATTATACCGAATGAATGTGGGGATATATTCTCGCTCACTACCGGCTACCGTATATTATATATTATGTTGTATAGAACGGTGTATTATATTATAATGTTATAATATACACGTTTAACCAAATTCACGATAGTTCACTGTTAAATACCTACGAGAATAATGATAATATAGTGAAACGTTATTATTATACGACAGCATTTCAGAACGTACAAAGGGAAAAAATTGTAAAAACAAAAAAAAATTACTTGGGTTCATACAATATAACGCCTAAAAACACGTTTCGACATTTTATTTTCGCAGAAGATAACCAGTTCTTGCCAAACGAATCGAATATTTTTTGTATGGTCTCTGGTAGCACTGTTCGAACAAAAAAAAAAAAAAAAAAAAAAAAAAAAATAGATTTCTCTGATTGAACTATTCAAAGTGTAAAAACGACGTAAAAAGTGTGATACTTAATATTCAATATAGAAAGTAGTTTTCCTTATGCATATCTACATTATTTTGCGTCTGTGTCGTTTTTCTTATAGAGATAAGTGAGATTATTTTTATTTAACGTAATATTTTATATAATTCTATCTTTTTGACCTCTCTCTATAGGGAAAATCAATTTGTCAATATTTTAAAAACACAAAGAAAAACAAAATTGATTGGGGAAAAAACAGTGATTATTTTCTTCGGTTATATTTATAAAAAGTCACTATCAATATATATTATTATTGTCAAGATAGAATATAAGTATTATTATTATAATATCTCGTGGTATATTGTTAAAGCGTATAATAATATGATTTTTACCGTAGGTTGTCGTTTTTCGCAAACTTTCCGGTATTTCCTTGTATATTGTTATGATGCGCGTGTACGCACAGCGCAAGTAAAGGTGGCCTGCTTATACCACGGTAACGGTAAGGATAGTTTTTCTGAGTACCGAACGCGTGCAATATTATAATAACGATAATAATAATAATAATAAACGATAATAGTGTGCCGTGGAAAATTTCATCAGAACACAAAGAACCGCGTATAATAATAATAATAATAATAATAATAATAATAATAATAATAATAATATATATGTATAGCAATGACAATATTTAGTTGTACCACAGTGGCGTGGAATAATCGTTGGATGAAGTTTGCAAAGTGCTGCAATAAAAAGAGCGCCGAGCAGATCGTTAGCGGAAAACAATAATTTGTTTCCAGGGGAGAATTTAATATTCAACTTTGGTTTTGCGCGCGCGCGCGCAATGCGTTTTTCGTCCGTTCTCGGGAATTATTAATACGTATATAACCGAACTGTCGCGTCGCCCACGCGTTTCGCCTGAACGGACCCGAGAAATCGACCACGGTATATTATCGCGGAGAACTACGAGTATATAAGTATACACACATTTTATACCGCGACTGCGTTACCGGTTCATTAGTCTCGATGTGTGTCACTCGCGTGAAATCCCGCGAAGAAAAACGGAGGACAATTTTATCGCGACTTTCAGTTGCTCCTCTTCGCGTTCATGACCCCAGATAACTACGATATAATATATATATATATATATACATATATGATTATTTTCTTCTATCCCTGCATTATACGAGTGTCTTCTGGATTAATACTGGGCGGCTTCCGCAGGGTCGCAGAAACGGTATTTAAGTGGTTTTTATCGCCTACGAAACGGGAAAGTTTTCCGTTACATTCGTCCTACGCACGTTCGTTACATATAATAATGCGCAGTAATATACGTCGCGGTCTCGCCGGATTATCACAGATTTGTTCTTTACTAGAGCATCGTCTAACGTATAACCTTATCCGTCGGTGCTTTATTTTTTCGTCATTTCGTTCGTCTCCTCTTTCTTATATTATTCTCGACCGTTGGAAATGACGTGTGCCCAGTTATAGTGTAATAAAAATAATATTGTGCTTTGTCGAGTGACAAATGGGTATTGCCGTGTTCGCCATGACGTTAAAGTGCCACATAATCATTTTTTTTTTTCATCAATTAACAATATGACCACAGAATATAAGTACTATATGGAAGAAATATTTTTCGAAAATTACAAAACGTATTCTCATGAGGAGATTGTATTTGTATAGTTTACCGGATTAGACAGTTATCTATTTAGATAATGTTCAAAAGATCAAGGTGGATTGAAAAATATATTTATTTCCTACGATAATATACACCTACGTGTGTTAATATGATAATGTACAAAAATAGTTTTGAGTTTTGACATCCGAAAAGAATTTTTAATTATTATAATTATTATTTAATTTACATTTATAAATTATAAATATATGCAATATGTACTTGTGATTACATCATACTCTAATAATAGACTATGACTTGTCGCAGTGGCGTAATTAGAAATTTGTTCTGTGGGGGGGGGGGGATAGAATTTTTTTTTATACACACAAAATATTCATTATAATTTCAAGTACATAATTGCGAATATTATTAGTATTTAATCAATAATTTTAGAGCCAATTAATATAAAAAATGCAAATATAAAAAATATTAAAATTATAGGTATAGGACATAGGTACTCGTATTTTAGATTCTGAGCGAAGCGAAGTGTCTTTTTTATTTTGTTTTTGTGCCTCTAAGCATTATTTCGACCAGAAATAATGATCCGATCTTTATGAATAGCATAGGTTTCTTGTAGAAAATTGGATGTAGTTGGTACTTTATTTAACTTATTTTTCAATTTTCTCAAAATTGAGCTTATGCGACAGGAAAAACTACAAAAAAATGACGAAAATTCGCTCTGAATCGTTTTTTCGAATTGCATTCAAATTTTAATCAGTATATAACATTATCCTCTCCACACTTGTATCCTTGCGGCAAGAGTATCAGCTCGTCTTTTTTTAAATTTAGTTATTATAATATTAAATTTATTTTGTTTATAATCAATGGTAATAACTAATAATAATCGATGGACGGTGACCACATACAAATATACAATTAGGTAATAATAATACAACGCCAAAAGTAGTATTTTATAATTCATCGTTATTCACTCATTCGTTACTTATTATCAGTGATTTCTTGTGGCATATTTTAGATTTTGAGTAAAGCGAAGAATATATTAATTTTACAAAGGTGGTATGTCTTTTTTATGTCTGTAAACACTTTTTTAACTAGAAATAATGTTTCGATATTCACGAATAACATACGATTCCGTTTGGAAAATGTATGTAGTTGGTATTTTATTTTGGTCATGTTTTGAATTTCTCAAAATTGAATTTATACAGTAGGAAAAACTACCAAAAATGACAAAAACTCAGCATTATTCACGAAAATTTTTTTTTTAATACCTATAGATATATTATATGACTAAACTTCACTCAGAATCTTTTTTTCAAAAGCAACGATTTGCATTCAAATTTAAATCAAAATACAACACTATCCGCTCCACACCTGTATCCTACCTACACCACTACATCAGTAGATCCACTTTTAAAATTTGTATGTACCATAGGTATGTATATCTACGTTATACATGAAATATTAAACAATTCAGAATTATATTTAAATATAGTTGGTCGTTGTGTGACGTACTGACGTGTATACCATTACATACTCACAATCACAAATATATATAAATTAATAAATACTATATGTAAGGTTCTGTGGGGTGATCTATCCCTGTCATCCCCCGCGTAATTACGCCACTGACATGTCGTTGTAATCAATTATTTAATTACTACATTACGTTTTTATTTATATTCGTAATTATTATTATCAGTGAACACAATTGTAGATTGTGTTGAGCAAGCAATTACTTCAAATAACATTGTACTCGTATTTTTTTTATTGGAAATGGGTAGGTTATCAATATTCGTTTCTATTATAACAACTTAGTTATAGAATACACTATTTATGTATTATTCGTTGTGTTCAGTCTAACCTATATAAAATTTAGTTAATATTTTACATTTATGTTTATAGAATTGGATATGAACTGAAGTAACTCCGTATCTAAAATTATGTTAATCATTAATAAAATATATTAATTACTATCCTTCACCACTTTTTAATATTTTTTAATTGTTTCTATATGAACCTACTTATGATTACATCATACTCTAACAATAAACTATTGCATGACGTTGTAATCAATTATTAAATTACTTAATCACATTTTTATTTATATTCGTAGTCATCGGTGAACACAATTTTAGATCGTGTTGAGCAAGCAATAAATAAAATAAAATAGTATATTTTTTTTATTGAAAATTGGTAGATTACCAATATTTCAATCTATTATAACAACTTAGTTATAGAATACACTATAATAATATGTATTAAATTATAATTATTTATTGTGTTCAAAATTATATAAATTTTAAGTTGATATCAAAGTAATATGTAAATAATAATAGAGATAAATTTATCATTATTACAGATCATACAAAATGTGAATACCTTACCCTGAGGACTATTATATTGAGTGTCTCTCAATCTTCGGAAAAGTGGCCTCTTTATTTAGTACGAGTATAAAAAGTAATATTATTTTATATTACTTTTGTGTTGAGGAAGGTAAGCTAAGGTACCATATATAGTGCCACACTTGTTGTAGTTAGATCATCAGTAGTTGTAATCTCTGCTTCAATAGGTCATCACTCAATCTGTTCTTAGTCTATCTGAGTGAATGAAGCCATCAAAAGGAGAAGGAAAAGAACAAGCAGAAGCAATAGTAGGATTTCTATTATTTGTTTCTATGATAGGATATTTCATGTATTATTTTTGGTCTACACGTAGAGATAGTATCAAGAAGATTAAGGAATCTGCATGCGAAACGGAAATGACACCTTTATTGTCATAATTATTGTCATATGTTGACAACATTATTATGTAATATTGTTTTTCAGTAATACAGTTTCTTTTGGTTCTTCTGTTTATTCTGTTGAAGAACTCAAAGTTCATTATAATTATCCTCTTTTTGCTAATTATTATTAACATGCTATTGATTACTTGTGATAGTATCACGTGCGATTAGTCATAATAGTCGTAGTCGTCGGTGAACACAATTGTAGATTGTGTTGAGCAAGCAACCAGCTACCTAATTCACCATAACCGAGTACTCGTATGTAGTGCGGGACATACATAATAACCCATAATGAGCCTCTAAACTCTCAATAATGAGTATTAATATTTACATTTCATTACGTCATAATTTTTTTTTATTTTTTTAAAAACTACGTACGTTATTATGACTAATGTTTAAATAATTTCCTGTTATTTGAAATTTATTATTAAACTTATTTGTTCATATGTTGTCGCCCAATGATATTACGTTTATTCCATTCATATAATTTATTAATTATAAAATTGAAGAAATTAACAGCGTTGGTACTTGATATCTAACCAATTCTATAATATTAAGATACATCAAGTTTAATACTTGGAAACGAATATCAAATTTGTCGTCTCAGAATGAAAATATTTTACAGTAATTTTTGCAATTGTTCAGAGGAGCGTTTTTACGTTAGAATTTTAATAATTTTTACCACAATAAATGCTAAATTGCAATATTTTGATGCAGTTCCTATAATCATTTTTCCATAAAAGATAAGTTTACCACAATTTTGTTTTAACTTAATATTTATCAAGTTATGAATAAAAAATGGAATATTTAATTTTCTGACTTAATTTCAATGTAATCAACATAATATGTGATAATAATGAAGTAATAAAATGTAATTAAAAAGTCTCAATTTAAGTGAATAATATGTAGGTATATGGCCAACACTTTATAGCTGTTTTTAGTGAATTAGTTAGTTGGTAGCTTGCTTGGTATAGAGTAAAATTATATAATAATTTTGATATTTGGTCTCTTAATTTCATAATCATGTTGCGTCTTAGGGATTTAATGCATTTCATGAAAAAATTATATGTTTGATGTAGTGACGTCATAATTTGTAATACTTATAATCACCTACTTTATTTTCATGGCATGGAAAATATATTTTAACATAATAATTTATTTATTTATTTTTATTATTAATAGATATCAGATTTTTTTTTATCGTAACATTGATAATATGAATTTTACTATTCGCGATATATTATATAATTAATAAATTACAAATTATACAAAAATATTATGTTTTCAATTAATTAAATATTTTCTAAAAATCGAAATCTTTATTAGATTAGGATGTCGATTTAATAAAATTTATGCATTTGTTCAGTATAAATTGGTTATTTTCAAATTTCATTAAACTATAAAAAAATAATTTGTTATTTTTTTTAAAATTTATTTCGAGATGTTTTGGTTACAAAAGTAATAATATCGGTAATATTATAGTCCCATAGGTAACTAATAATTGAAAAAAAAACACTATTCTGAAAGCTTAATTTTTCGTGGGAAATTACAATGTGTAAACAGTTTTGAGACACGCTGTACATATTATATACTTAATAATATTTATCCTATATAGTACCTAGTTGTTATCTTACAAATTTCGCGTAATATTCACGTTTTGATTAATATTAATTTAATACGTGACCATACGTTTAAGTTTTAATTTTTTAAAAATATCATATTTCAATTAAATCGTAATAATTTATATTTACAAATATTGAAACGCGATGTTTATCGTCGGAGCATGCGTAAAACAATAAACGAACCCCACCGACGAGCAAATTAATTATTATAATTATTATTATTTTTTTTCTTTTTATCCAAAATTCATATTATCCGCTTTTCCGACTGGTATTTGTGTTTTGAAATTTTATAATTGCATAAAATTGTTAACGTAGGTCTTTATCTTTTGTCGACTCTGCGCTATTCTTAATCCAATAATAACATTAAGTACGACGCACGTATATTTAACTTAAAATATTTAGATGTTACTTTCGTGCCATACTTTATTATTTACGTATGTAATATATTTATGTAGAATTTATAACGATTTATCTTAGTTAATAACATTATTTATAAGTCATAAACTAATAAATTTCAATCCTCGATGTGTGTACTGTGTGTGTGGATCGTGCACGTACATATAAGAACGTTTAAACTTTTAACTTTTAATATTATTTTTACACTGCATAAATGCCGAATATTATACGTTATGTATATACATTCGCATATATGCATAAATAATTTAAACGAAAAATATCAAATTAAATTATTGACATTTTTAAAAATAGGCTTTTTAAATTTTAATAATATCGTACAAAATGTGATGAAATTTTATGGTGATTATCAATAAATAATTCGAGTCACCTGTTATATTTTTATACGTATTTTAATATTATATTTTATAACGTTACGAATAATACATAAAAAAAAATTATTTTAAATATAATATTTTATTTTATATTTAAAAAAAAAAAAAAAAAAATTAATAAATAATGTAATATATATACGTTTAAATGACTTCGAATTTATACATATGATATTATTATTTTATCGGACGGTTTTATTTAATTATAATATTAAAAATTGTTGTACGTAGATATTTCGAAATGGTAGAAAATCGTAAAATTATAGTTTTCGTTTATTTTTTCACGGATATAACCGCAACAGAAAAAAATGTCGTTTGAATAAAAGTATACGCGTTAGGTAACAAAACTATATAAAAGTTAGAAACGTTCGAATTTTAAACGAGAAAATTATTTATTTTTATTCTTAAAGTTTAATGAAAAAAAAAAAAAAAAATATAACGCGAACCGCAGAATTTGAAGAGCACACACACACGTATTATTATATAAGTTTTTAGAAACCCTTAAAAATAACTGCACATAAGTTCGTTCAATTGGTTTTCATAATGCGCGCTTTTCTCCGGCCAATACTATTAAGGATGATTTATTTCAACGTCAAACCGAGACATTCGTTATTTTAGAATTAGAATAATATAGTTAGTATCGATTTTATGTAATTTAATTTTCGCATTACGTATGAATATTGACGTGAATAAAATATAAAATAACGAGAGAAATAATAATAATAATAATCATAATAATAATAATAATAATAAAAATAATAATAATAATAATAATAATAATAATAATAATAATAATAATAAAAATAAAAATAATAATATATTAATATATCAAATAAAATAATACGTAAACCATTTTATTTGTACAATATGACTTTATAATATTTAATTCTTACTTTTTTCTTTTATACCGCAGTAGGGGAACTGGGGAAATTAATTAAATTTAAATTAATTTAAAATATAATAATATTATAATACCTAGTGAAATTAAACTATTATCACGTTGTCTGGCCACACGATAATATAATTTTTAATAATACAGTCGTCTATATCGTATTATAATAATAATTAAATTATTACATCATAATAATATGGTACTTGAAAATTCCTTCGTTAGGCTTATTTCTAAGAATATTAAATTGTGATCTATCCCTTACTACTGATACGGGTGCACTGAAACTTATTTTTAGAACCGTATTCGTATATTTGTTTGGTCGTTTCAACGTAACGCGTATGTGGTTAGGTCAGGTTAGGTTAAATTTTGTGGTTATGATTTTGTGTCACGAAATTACAATTCCTACATAATTGTAATATGCGAGTATTTCGTTACCATTATTACTACTAAAACATGTATACGCAACCAGCCCATAACAAGATTATTTACAGAAAAAAATAATAATGAAAAAGTCAGACGCACTAAAATATTTATAATTTCGAAAAAATTAGTTTTGAAAAAAAAAAGAATGAATAAATACAATCACCAGGAAACGAAATATTTTAAACTTTTCGTATCTGTTAGTTTCGATTCGCCTAAGACCAACAACAACTTTTACATAATAACACGACGTGACGTTATTGACGCACATAATAATATTATACAAAATTTTTAATCGAGATTATTTTTTGGAAAAATTCCGCTTGCAAAATTATCTCGAAATTCAAAATAATTATAATATTATTAGGCGTATTTATTTAACAAAGGAAAAATGATAAGGTCCGGGGGCTCAATTTTATCCACTGCCTTTTTTTTCAACGTAACAAATTTATAAGAATATCAATTACACAATTTCTTTGAACTAAAATCTTAGATCTTAAAATATAAAGGACGACAGATATTTGATATAATTAATTTACTATATTGTGTTAATAATATTCTCGTAACAAGATCATAATAATATTAACATTTTGTAATTTATTTTTCGGAACTTTACGGGTTAGTTTCGTTTAATTAGTTAATAATTATTATCATTAAATTTACTTGTTACGATATACTCGTATTATATTGGATTTAAATTTTTCAAAAAAAAAAGAACAGATACTTCTGTGGAAGAGATACAGCAGGTTTAAAGAGGATTTGTTGAATTTTGATTAAAATTTGAATACAAAGACAAATAATTACATTCGTGAAAATTATTTTGAGCGAAGTTCTTCAGATAATAAAATATTTATTGATTACAATTTTTACATTCATACAGTCTCTGCGTTTATGCCCATCATAAAACACTTAAATACTCTAATCTGACACTCATTCACTCAGAATGGTTTTTCGAATGTAATGATTAATCTGTCGTTACATTAAAATTTTAATCAAAATTCTACGGTATCCCCTTAGACCTGTATATCCCTTCCACAGCAGTATCAAGTTCTCATTTTATATATTAAAAAGCTACATAAAAAATAAAAAAATAAAAAAAAAAAAATGGTAAATTAAAATTGAATTTTTGAAAATTTTGGAAAAAAAGGACACACATCACAGTAAAACCAAATGATGTAACAAATCGCTTGGTTCAAAATCAAAAATATGAAAAATAAAGAAAAATATCTTAAAATGATACGCGCAGTATGCCTCCGAGGTCAAATGTCTCGTCTCGACGTTAACGCGCAAACATAATATAAAATATATCGTATTGAATACGACGTAATATAATGGATGAATAATATAAAAACGATATAACCGGCGTTTTTGCGGTCGACGCGATCCGTGCGTGAAATAACAACAATATTATTACGATTACAATAAAATATAATTTAATAATAATAACTGATTATAATTTCGCGAACGATATCCGGCGACGGTAAACGACGGCCTCGCCGAGAGATTGTGCATGACAGGACGATCGTTTGAATCAGATTTCGCAAAATTATAATATTATGATTATAATATATACGAAGTCGAGCTATATTATATTTACGTTTTGATAACAAAGATAATATAAAATATAATAATAATGATATTTAGACATTTAGTTATAATTTCGATGGGAAACGCGTATCGTAGACGAGCGTCCCTGATGACGTTCGTCTTTTTTCCAGGGTGGAGGAAGGGAAGAGTCAAAACGACGTATAATAATTATTATCATTAATATACGATATTAATATTTTACGTCTCTCGCGATTTTCCATTCGACGGGGTTAATTATTTCGAACCGACGAAAAAAACGAACTTTCTATATACGAGTATTATATAGAAAATAATGCGTTATTTTATCAATTTTTAAATCTCTGTAACAATTTGTTAGATACATTTATCGAAAAACGCATCCTTCGAAAATGTTGTCCTCTATCTTTTTTATAACGAGTATTTTATCCCTAAATTACTTTAAACTTTAAAGTATACTTTTTACGGTTTTTCATGAACATGTTTTTTTTTTTTTTATCATAAGAATATAATAAAAATCGTATATGTCTGTGTTACACGTATTTCGTAAAATTATATTACACGTCGTCCATTAGACGAAAGAAAAATTATAACATACTCGTAATTACAAAAAATATATAATATGTGTATATAAGGCACATCACTTTGACCGATCGGCTGATGACCGCTTTTCCGTCCGTAATCGAACAATATTGTAACGAATTTATAAAGGGATGGGGGATGTTTCATATTGATATGTTATCATAATAACTTTTAAATGTTATCAATGATAACATTTTTTAAAAGATTCCGAACAATTATACTAAATATTTAACGAGGAAGCTATATTATATTATAATATTATACCTATATAGTTGGGTCGGATTCATATAAATAATCATAAAAATAAAATAAAAAACTTTGATAATAATCAATTGAGAAACGTAGGTATTTTTTAAAAATATATTTATGTTAACAGTATATTAATTTTTTCATCATTATAATATACATAAACCTAAACACTTATCAATCAGCACTCGTCCACAAGACAAAGTATTGAAACAACGGTCAAAACACATTTATAATATTAATAAGGAATATCTGTAATATTGTGTATAATAATATTTATAATACTCCTACAAATATACGTCATGTATTAATACGAATATAAAAATTAATATACGTGCATAAATTTGTGTAATTAATAAGTTAAAAAAAAAAATATATAATATATAATTAATTAAAAACTGTATAGTTGGCCACACGATAGGGGTATATCTCTTTTATTTTTTTTATATTTGGTAATCATCGTTCCTATATGGTCCTATTTGTATCCGGGCCAGACTAGAAAAAATATATATTAAACGGTTTTAATTAAAATTTATAATATTTAAACGCTATTATTATTATTATTATTATTATTATTATTATTATTATTATTATTA